>SJYC01100323.1:0-10140 GCA_006408675.1 Madoqua kirkii
CATCAACAATTACAAATTTAGTACAATTACAGCTTTAAAGATGGCTCCAAATTATTTTGATTTGCTTTTATATACTTTGTATATTTCTTTAGGAAGGATTATATTTTATACATTAGAACTATAATCATCCTCTAGTATAAATAGATATTACAAATATACAATAATTTAAATACTTGTAGTGCCCTTCACTTATCCTCATAAGCATTCCCATTTTGATGATAAATTACAGGGTCACCCTGATGATAAGCAGAAAGAGAGAACTGGATGTTCTTAACAAACAGCTGGGATTTTAAAAACTAAAGGAAGAAAATGCTCACATTTGGCAGGTACTGGCAGTCTTTGGCCAGAAGAGATGTTATGTCAGTAAATTTTATTGACCTGATATATTTGACTGCTATGTCAAAATGTATTTAACTAAAACATTGCAATTCATAATGTGTACATTTCATTTGAACAATTTTACTATAAACCCGACTGCTACATGTGGTTTCTAAGTTCTTAGGCTTGTTAAATTATTTTCACTAAATTTCCCTGGTATAAATAACCTATAATGATTATTCTTGGCTTCCCAGGTGGCGCTAGTTGTATAGAATCCACTTGCCAATGCAGGAGACTTAAGAGATACATGTTCAATCCCTGGGTTGGGAAGATCCCCCAGAGGAGGGCATGGCAACCCACTCCAATTATTCTTGCCTGGAGAATTCCATAGACAGAGGAGCCTGGCAGGCTACAGTCCATAAGGTCACAATGAATCAGACACTACTGAAGCGACTTAGCATGCACAACCATATTCTACTAGTATTTTGATTACATTTGTCTTTGAAGACCTGAAACACTTTATCATAGATCATCTATGCAACCTTTCTCCCTTTCTCTCTTAGGATAATGTTGGAAATAAAATTCCTGACCCCTAATCTGTCTTCTCAAATGACAATAACTTTGTTCACATTTTTCAAAACTTCACAAAATTATCACACATTGAATGTACCATGTTTTAAAGTTCTTATGAGAAATCTCAACTAAAGTCAGAAAAGGACCTAATTTTGATCCCATTTTAATGAGGAAAAGGTGTATAATTGGTTCTGGCTGGGAGAGGTATGCGAGGGCTCCTTGGAAAAATACTGTGTCTGCCTATCAGAGTGTTAGAGATTCAGATCTGCTCAAATTTATGAATTGATTTGTTTATTCACAGACCCAAACAATTCAAACAGACTCAGCCAACATCAGTTTTGCAACACTTAAAGTTTGTGTAACTGGAGAAGGAAATGGCAACCTACTTCAGCATTCTTGCCTGGAGAATCCCAGGGACAGAGGAGTGGGCTGCCATCTATGGGTTCACACATGACTGAGCGACTTAGCAGCAGCAAAGGTTGGGTAAGGTTTGAGTAAAGAATAGGAAGGCACTGTAAACCTTTGATTGGACCAAAGTTTTCCTGATGCCTGATATGTCAGTATAACTAATCATTCACAAGAACCAAAAGCTAGGTTAACCTTAGAGAAGGAAGTCTTCCATGATATTAGCAAGAGAATCCATTTCAGAATCTTAGTTCCAGAAGCATTTGAAGAGTGTCATTACAAAATAGCAGAAATTTTAACACAGCTAGAATAAAATTTTAAAAATTTAGTTCAACTTCTCTTCAAGGTGAAATATTATAAAATGTCTCTCACTACAATACATTCACTGAAGTACACAAGACAATACAACTAGCATTATGGTAATACATGTATATCAAATGTTGAAATTCACATCCAATACATAGAACAACAAAAATGAAATAATAGAAATAATAGAATTATTATTGTACAATTTTCCATATAAACAAACTACATTTTTCCTCTCAGATATCTTGGAATTTATATATTTTTCCTATTCTTAATCTTTTTACTTATTTTTAGAGCTTTAAACATTGCCAAATGAAACAAAAGATAGCTGATGTTTTATATGCAATAGAGGCCTACATGTGAAAAAAACTTTTATCTAAATGAAATGAAACTGGATGATATAAAATGAAGAATCTCAGGCATGTATCCTCAGAAAGGAACTTAAGAACTGAGAGACTGATTTTCTGCAAAAGTCTGGTTTACAGAGATGGAGACACCTCTTGACCAACAAACATCCACCAAGAATGTCTCCCCATCCCCAAGACAATGAACTTCCTGCTTGGACTCTGGCTGGACTTGTCCCTCTTCACACTCCTTGCCCATAAATAGAATTCCAAGAACAGAATCCTCTATGGGCGTGCTTGGAACTTGCTACAGCATGGATTTCTTGAATTGCATTTCCTCTGCAATAAACTCAATTTCTGGTCATTTGAGCTTGCTTTTGTTTACTTCTTTACTTAGGTCAACATCTATAACATCAAATATACCTAAGATGAAAGTGACATTTGTGCAGAAAAGTATCTGAATAACAGGAAGAGAATGACTTTATTATTTTTCTCCTCAGATAAATTATGCAGTAAAATCAGCACTGGCTCATAAAAGATAGATTTACAGGAGCCATAAATGCAGTTGTGAGAACTTGCAATAATAAAATTTCAACTAAATTAGTATGTTTACAAATAAGATGGACTTTTGATGGACTCATCATACCAAGAGGTGTTGAGGGCTTTACTACTTAAAGTTGCATGTGTCTTAAATTGCCATCACAAATGAACCAAAAGTTTAAAGCTTTACTCAGTAGGCAATATCTCTATATTATTTTAGATAATTAATATTTATTTAACAAAATTTTTGTTAAATTATTCAATTTTATTGCAATCCATGCTACCAGAGTATTTTTGTGCTCTAAGTCTCTAGTTGCTAGCTGAATGCCGATTATTTCAGGTAAACGTGAAAAACTAATTTAAGAATTGAGGATTTTTGCATCCAGAGGATTATATCATGGCTATTCGCTAGTGGAAATGACAGGAACAGTGATCATTACAGGCTGAGAAGGAAGGTTTAATTACCATTGAGAATGTCAACTACTTCCAGAGGAATTTTTAGAAGACTGACCCAGCCTGTAAGTGTCCAGAAGTCTTCAGTGGAGGTGTGGGTCGAGAGTAGACGGCTGCAGGGTCAGGAGCGCTGAATGCAAAGGTGCATGCAAAAGTCCATCTGAATGAGGTCGCCATTATCTTTATCACCCCTACCACAGTTTGGTCTCAGGTCAAACAACAGGGATGGGACACAACCCTGCCCATCAACAGAAAATCGGATTAAAGTTTTACTGAGCATGCCCCTGCCCATCAAAACAAGACCCAGTTTCCCCCACAGTCAATCTCTCCCATTAAGAAGCTTCCATAAGCCTCCTGAAAGCGAAAGCGAATTCGCTCAGTTGTGTCCAACTCTTTGAGACCCCGTGGACTGTAGCCCACTAGGCTCCCCCGTCCATGGGATTCTCCAGGCAAGAAAACTGGAGTGGGTTGCCATTTCCTTCTCCAGGGTATCTTCTTGACCTAGGAATTGAATCCAGGTCTCCTGCATTCACAATTTTCCAAATTGGTAAAGAAGTATGTTAAGGTTGTATATTGTCACCATGCTTATTTAAGTTATATGCAGAGTACAGCATGTGAAATGTCAGGCAAGATGAAGCACAACTGAAATCTAGTTTGCAGGGAGAAATATCAATAACCTCAGATACACAGATGGCACCACCCTTTTGGCAGAAAGCAAAAAAGAACTAAAGAGCCTCTTGATGAAAGTGAAAGGAGTGGAAAAAGCTGGCTTAAAACTCAACATTCAAAAAACTAAGATCATAGCATCTGGTCCCATCACTTTATGGCAAATAGATGGGGAAACAATGGAAACACTGACAGACTTTATTTTCTTGGCTGCAAAATCACTGCAGATGGTGATGGCAGCCAGGAAATTAAAAGATTCTTGCTCCTTGAAAGAAAAGCTATGACCAACCTAGACAGCGTGTTAAAAAGCAGAGACATCACTTTGCCAACAAAGGTCCATCTAGTCAAAGCTGTGGGTTTTCCAGTAATCATGTATGGATGTGAGAGTTGGAGCATAAAGAAAGATTTGATGCTTTTGAACTGTGATGCTGGAAAATACTCATGAGAGTCCCTTGCACTGCAAGGAGATGAAAACAGTCAATCCTAAAGGAAATCAGTCTTGAACATTCATTGGAAGGACTGATGCTGAAGCTCAAGCTCCAATACTTTGGCCACCTGATGCAAAGAGCCGATTCACTGGAAAAGACCCTGATGCAGGTAAGATTCAGGGCAGGAGGAGAAGGGGACAACAGAGGATGAGATGGTTGAATGGCATCACCAACTCGATGGACATGAGTTTGAGCAAGCTCCAGGAGGTGGTGATAGACAGCGAAGCCTGGGGTACTGCAGCCCATGGGGTCACAAAAAGTCAGACACAACTGAGCAATTGAACTGAACTGTGTCCAGACTACTCACATCAGTTCCAAAAGAGTAATTTTGGAAAATTTTATGAAACTGCTGTTAACTTAAGGGGAAAAACTCACTATTCCTAGGCAATGCTCTGACTTCTATTGATGGCATGTGTGGCTTCAGTTCAGACATGGCATGATGGCATGTCTGACTCTGTGTGACCCTATGGACAGCAGTCCACCAAGCTCCTCTTTCCATGGGATTCTCCAGGCAAGAATACTAGAGTGAATTGTCATGCCCTCTTCCAGGGGATCTTCCTGGCCCAGAGATCGAAACTGCACCTCTTATCTCTCCTACACTGGCAGGTGGGTTCTTTACTGGGTTTTTTATTAACACCACTTAGCAAGCCCGTATTGATGGCATATTTGTATCATATTAATATATAAAGAGCATGTTGCAGAAACTGCTCACATTTATGAACTCATTATAATGATTGTATTTATTATTTTAAGTCAGACCTTCTCCAGCAGACCTAAGGACTGGCAATGATATGAGTCCTTACTCCTAACAAGTGATAACGATTTAATAGTGGGTTTGGCTTTTTTTCATTTTGTTCTGTTTTATAGATTTGCATATGGACTGTCTTTCCACTCTGATGCAGAAAGCAAAGAAATCAACAAATTTCTAGGGACTGGCTACCACAGGTGGGTATTTCATGAAAAACATATAAGCTCACTTGGGACTTAAGAGATCCCCAAAAATTTGATTAAGCATTCTATAAATGCCTTACAAACTTTAAAATCTCCTGGAATGTGAGCAGGATACATACAACATGACAATAGCAACCTATGGCCATAGCTGTCCCAGAGGGAAAAGTGTGAATTTGTCAGCCACTGGCATTGTCATCAGCACTGGTCCTGAGTTTTGACTCAGTATTACATTAAAAATGCTTCTAAGACCATCTCACCAGTGTAATTACGGAAACTATTTAATCACATTCTTGTGTTCCATTAAAAAAAAATAGATTATTTTCTCCAGACTTTCATTGCATATTTTTTCTTTCTTTCATATTTTCATTTTCTTGTGTTTTAGTTTGGCTTGTTTTGTTTTGATTTCCATTATAGATAATTCAAGTTATAATTTTTTTTCATTGTCTGTTTTTTTCTCAGTTCCTTTTTGTAGATACACCATGGTTTGTAGATATGATGTTTTTAATGTTACATGTCAGATTTATGGTCTTGAATATTTGAAAAATGTATGGGATTCTAGAGTTGAAGGAACCTTTGCTGTCATCTAATGCAGTTCACTTATCTCACAAGAAAGAAAACTGAATATCTGGAAAGATAATAGATGCACATAGTTTACATAGTTTCTTAATGAAAGACAAAGGTACAATGAATTTTCCTGAATTTGTTCTCTTATATAGGTAGTAGCAATGCATTGCACAGTTTAAGAAGTTATTGAGATTGAACATGGGACAACCTCTGGACTAGGGATACTCAAGTTTTGAAAAAGCATACTCTGGAAAGATCATTTGGAGTAGGTGGCAAATAGGAGGACTGGAGGAACTGGGGTTATTTGGGGAATTAATTCCAGACCACCTGACCTGCCTCTTGAGAAATCTGTATGCAGGTCAGGAAGCAACAGTTAGAACTGGACATGGAACAACAGACTGGTTGCAAATAGGAAAAGGAGTATGTCAAGGCTGTATATTGTCATCCTGCTTGTTTAACTTATATGCAGAGTACATCATGAGAACTGCTGGACTGGAAGAAACACAAGCTGGAATCAAGATTGCCAGGAGAAATATCAATAACCTCAGATATGCAGATGACACCACCCTTATGGCAGAAAGTGAAGAGGAGCTAAAAAGCCTCTTGATGAAAGTGAAAGAGGAGAGTGAAAAAGTTGGCTTAAAGCTCAACATTCAGAAAACGAAGATCATGGCATCTGGTCCCATCACTTCATGGGAAATAGATGGGGAACAGTATCAGACTTTATTTTTTTGGGCTCCAAAATCACTGCAGATGGTGACTGCAGCCATGAAATTAAAAGACGCTTACTCCTTGGAAGAAAAGTTATGACCAACCTAGATACATTCAAAAGCAGAGACATGTTGCCGACTAAGGCCCGTCTAGTCAAGGCTATGGTTTTTCCAGTGGTCATATATGGATGTGAGAGTTGGACTGTGAAGAAGGCTGAGTGCTGAAGAATTGATGCTTTTGAACTGTGGTGTTGGAGAAGACTCTTGGGAGTCCCTTGGACTGCAAGGAGATCTAACTAGTCCATTCTGAAGGAGATCAACCCTAGGATTTCTTTGGAAGGAATGATGCTAAAGCTGAAACTCCAGTATTTTGGCCACCTCATGCAAAGAGTTGACTCATTGGAAAAGATTCTGATGCTGGGAGGGATTGGGGGCAGGAGGGGAAGGGGACGACCGAGGATGAGATGGCTGAATGGCATCATGGACTCAATGGACGTGAGTCTGAGTGAACTCTGAGAGATGGTGATGAACAGGGAGGCTTGGCGTGCTGCAGTTTATGGGGTCACAGAGAGTTGGACAGGACTGAGTGACTGAACTGAACTGAACTGAATTAAGCAAGAAAGAAAATTGTGACACTGAGCTATAAATATAAAGTGGTAGGATCCCAGAAAAATGACATAAAACTTTAAATTGAAGGTGATTTTGAGTACTCCTTTTATTTATAATTGATGGATAATTGCTTTGCAATATTGTATTGGTTTCTGCCATACATCAACATACACCAGCCATAAGTACACATATGTCCCTTCCCTCTTGAACCTCCTTCCCATCCCTCTAGGCTGATCTTGAGCATTCTAAAAGGATTACTGAAACTCCTATCCATTGGGATGGCTACCAAAAATAAATGCAGATAACAACTGTTGGCAAGGATGGGAGTAGTTAGAACACTTGTGCATTGCTGGTGAAAACATAAAATGGTGTAGCTATCATGGAAAATGGGATGACAGTTTCTCATAAAAATTAAACACAGTGTAGGCTTATGATTCAGAAATTCTACTTCTGGATATATAGCCAAAATAATTAAAATCAAGGTCTTGAAGAGATATTTGTACTCCCCTTTCATAGCAGGAAGAAGGAAATGGCAACCCACTCCAGTATTCTTGCCTGGAGAATCCCATGGACAGAGGAGCTTGGTGGGCTACAGTCCATGGATCACAGAGTCAGACACTACTGAGCGACTTCACTTTCATAGCATCACTATTCACAACAGCTAAAAGGTGGAAGCAATCCAAGTCTCCATCAACAAATGAGTGAACTGCATGTATATCACACACAAAATGTGGCACACGATGGGATATTACTCACACTTGAAAATGAAAGAAACTCTCATATATTCCACAACATGGACGAACCATGAGGGTATTATGTTAACTCACAACAAGACAAATACTGTATGATTCACATATATGAAGTATCTAGAGTAATCAAATCCATGGAAACAGAAAATATAACGGTGGTTTCCAGGGGCTGCAAGGAAGAGGAAATACTGAGTTGTTTCATGGGTACAAAGTCTGTCTCACAAGATGAAATAATTCTGGACACTGATTGTATAGCAATGCAATATACTTAACAATACTGAGCTGTACGTTTGAAAATGGTTAAGATGGTGAATTTTAAGTATTTGTGTGTGCATACCTGCCTAGGCACTCACTCATGTCTGACTCTTTGCAACCCACTGAACTAGAGCCCACCAGACTTCTCTGTCCACGGAATTTCTCAAGCAAGAATACTGGAGTGGGCTGCCATTTCTTCCAGGGGATCTTATCCTCCCAGGAATCGAACCCATGTCTCCCATGTCTCCTTCATTGGCAGGCGGGTTCTTTACCACTGAGCCATCTTGGAAGCCTTTATGCATGTGTATTTTACCAAATCAAAATTAAAAGTTA
Organism: Madoqua kirkii; assembly: GCA_006408675.1. Lineage (NCBI taxonomy): Eukaryota > Metazoa > Chordata > Mammalia > Artiodactyla > Bovidae > Madoqua > Madoqua kirkii. The sequence goes on from SJYC01100323.1 coordinate 8,265, forward strand.
AAAAGAAAAACTCCTGAAAGTCTTAGGCAGAAGAATGAGGACAGCATAGCTTACAGAAGACCATAGTGGCATCATGGCATGAGTTAAAAGTAGAGCATGTGTAAGATGGTGAGTTAGCCTCAAGGCATTCACTGTGTGTAGAGAGGGCACTTGTTCCACAGAGCTAATTGGTAATCTCCTTAACGAGCTCACAGCAAGGAGAGGAGGGTGGGATAAATTGGGAGAGAAAGATTAACATATATATACTACTAGAGTACACCAAGACTGCATATTGTCACCCTGCTTATGTAACTTATATGCAGAGTACATTATAGGAAATGCCAGGCTGGATGAATCACAAGCTGGAATCAAGATTGCCAGGAGAAATATCAACAACCTCAGATATGCAGATGATACCACCCTAAAGGCAGAAGGCAAAGCAGAACTAAAGAGCCTCTTGATAAAAGTGAAAGAGGAGAATGAAAAAGCTGGCTTAAAGCTCAGCATTCAAAAAGTTAAGATCATGGCATCCAGTCCCATCACTTTATGGCAAATAGGTGGGGAAAAAGTGAAAACAGTGACAGATTTTTACCTTGGGGGGCGGGGGATCCTCCAAAATCACTGTGGATGGTGACAGCAGCCACAAAATTAAAAGAGCCTTACTACTTGGAAAAGAAGCTAGGACAAACCTAGACAGCATATTAAAAAAGCAGAAACTTAACTTTGCCAACAAAGATCCATCTAGTCAAAGCTATGGGGAAGGCAATGGCACCCCACTCCAGTACTCTTGCTTGGAAAATCCCATGGATGGAGGAGCCTGGTAGGCTGCAGTCCATGGGGTCACTAAGAGTCGGACGTGACTGAGCGACTTCACTTTCACTTTCCACTTTCATGCATTGGGGAAGGAAATGGCAACCCACTCTAGTGTTCTTGCCTGGAGAATCCCAGGGATGAGGGAGCCTGGTGGGCTGCTGTCTCTGGGGTCGTACAGAATTGTACACAACTAAAACGACTTAGCAGCAGCAGTCAAAGCTATGGTTTTTCCAGTAGTTATATATGGATGTGAGAGTTGGACTATAAAGAATACTGAGTGCTGAATAATTGATGCTTTCAAATTGTGGTGCTGGAGAAGACTCTTCAGAGTCCCTTGGACAGCAAGGAGATCAAACCAGTCGATCCTAAAGGAAATAAATCCTGAATATTCTTTGGAAGGGCTGATGCTGAAGCTGAAGCTACAATACTTTGGCCACCAGGCATGAAGAACTGATTCATTTGAAAAGACCCTGATGCTGGGAAAGATTGAGGGCAGAGGGAGAAGGAGGCAACAGAGGATGAAATGGTTGGATGGCATCACTGACTCAACAGACATGAGTTTGAGCAAACTGGGAAATAGTGAAGGACAAGGAAGCCTGGTGTGCTGCAGTCCATGGGGTCACAAAGAGTCAGACAGGACTAAAGGACTGAACAACAAGAACAATGTGTAACATAGGTTGCTGGTGGGAAGCTGCTGTAAAGCAGAGAGAGCTCAGCTCAGTCCTCTGTGATTACCTAGATGGGTGGGATAGGGATGGGTGGAGGGGGGATTCAAGGGGAGAGGGGGATATATGTACACGTATGATTGATTCACTTCATTGTACAGCAGAAACTAACACAGTATTGTAAAGCAATTATATTCCAATAAAATAAAGAATCCATGGTTTAAATATAATTATAGGATATAGGATGCTTGGGGCTGGTGCACAGGGATGTTCCAGAGAGATGATATAAGGTGAGAGCTGGGAGCAGGTTTCAGGATTGGGAGCTTGTGTACAACTGTGGCTGATTCATGTCAATGTATGGCAAAACCAATACAGTATTGTAAAGTAGAATAAAGTAAAAATAAAATTTTTTAAAAAAT
>SJYC01100325.1:0-14066 GCA_006408675.1 Madoqua kirkii
CAGAAGAATTCTTTCATCAATGAATTATTTCTCATATTTTCTTTTCCAACTTGAATAATTAAAATTTCTTTAACTTCTCTGGTGATTTTTTCCTCTTTCATTACTTACATCCTTCTTTAGATGTGAAATGCAGAATTATACTGTTTATTGGATACCGTGATAGTTTATGTATCCTATGTCATACTGTCACCAACTACAAATTGGCACTTTCCATAGGCACTTGCTATTTACCTCTGAAAGAAAGTGTTAGTCACTTGGTCGTGTCTGATTCTTTGTGACTCCATGGACTGTAGCCTGCTGAGGCTCTTCTGTCCACAGAATTTCCTGGCAAGAATACTGAAGTGGGTTGCCATTCCCTCCACCAGTGGATCTTCCCAACCCAGGGACTGAACCCGTATCTCCTGCACCTCCTGCATTGGCAGGTGGATTCTTTACCACCGAGCCACCTGGGAAGCCCTCTACAAAGATTAAATCATGTGCTGCTGCAGCTGCTGATTTTCAACACCCATTGAAAGGCGTTCAGGGTGGAGAATGGGAATGAGGCATTCTGTGCTCAAGGGAAAACTGGCAGAAGAGGTCTTCAAGATAGATATTTTCAGGGGCTGATTTTATGAGCCCAATTCTCTTATTTCCTCATAACTAGAAAAGCACTACAATCCTTCATGGAGATGACTGCTTCTTGTGACTAACAGAAACCTTCTATACAAAAATATGTGTTTGCATGGATTCCCTCTTCACCAAAATCGCGTACATACTCATTCTCCCCCTGCCCCTTTGGCTCTTTGGAACAGTGTCTCAGAGCTATCTGATATGTATTCTGGGCTAAATCCTCATTTTGTCCCAAATAAAATTTAACTCACAACTCTCATGTTGTACATTTTATAAAGTCAACACTGTCTTTCAATGAACATAAAGGCTTTATTATGACTCAAAGAAAGTACTATCCAATATTCTTTCAAGATTAAAAATATCCTCTATTTCTTTTTTTAACTAGGGGGAAAAATTGCCCATTTAGAAAGTTTCTTTATGACATAAACGAAAGCTGAAAACTGAATCTTTTTTTTTTCCTTTTTTCCTTTTTTTCACTTTTCACATTGCTTTGCACTGTAAATTCCTTAGGGCCGTAGTCTAAATTATAAAATACCTGTGTTTCCTTCCCTCGTAGATTAGCTACTTATGAAGGAAACAAGTAAGATGCTTTTATAAATAAACAGCAATATCAATGAAAATTTATTTTTTTAAAGGTAGCCCTAAGTTTTACTTTATACAGTCAATTAAAAATAAATGAATCATGTATTGAATCTTAAACTTCAGTAAACTAAACTAGTTCTGAGAAGCAAAGTTAGTAATCACTTTAATATTTAGTTCATCTTCACTAGAAATGCCACTCAGTTTTATATATTGCCAGCAAAAATTGGGGTGCAAATTATAGCTTATTTTAAAAATTAAATAAAATACTTAGTGAAAAGCAAGGCTTCACTGTAGAATGCTATATTTTATTAGGCTTCTACTGATGTAAATTTTGGAAAATGCAAATTGTCAAAGTAATTGGCCTATATTTTCTGGCTGGACTTGGAGAGTAAAAAAATGACTACTACAAAGAAGGGAAAATAAGCTAACACAATTTCTTTTCACCCCAAAACAAGCATTTACTGTATTTATTTCAGAGTTCTCTTCTGGTTGAAAGAAGGATATTCAAGAGCAGAAGAAAAATGGTATATTAAAATTTGGGATAAATAAAAGCAATTGGGTAAAACTCTGTTGAGATCTGAGGAATAAGTAGACTATGGCAGTGGTCTCCAACCTTTTTGGCACCAGGGACCATTTTTTGGCACCAGGGACAATATTTCCACAGACCAGGGGGAAGAGGAGATGGTTTGGGAATGATTCAAGCTCATTACACTCATTGCATACTTCATTTCTATTGTTATTGCATCAGTTTTGCTTCAAATCATCAGGCATTAGATCCTGGAGGATGGGGACCCCTGGACTGTGCGACAGGCCTTTAGATGTCATAAGGGAAACATCGAACTTGGTCCATATAAATGGACCACATTTTCCTTTATTTCAATGGAATTCTCAGTGATAGGATCTAGCATTTCAGGTTAATCTAAGGGTAAAGTTTCCATTTTTCCTTCTGATACTCTCCATGGTGTTCCCGCAGCAAGAATGCTGGAGTGGTTTGCCACTCCCTCCTCCTCACCATACAGTTGCGCTCATTTCTCATGCTAGCAAAGTTATACTCAAAATCCTTCAAACTAGGCTTCCACAGTACATGAACCCAGAATTTCCAGACATATAAGCCGAGTTGAGAAAAGGCAGAGGAACCACAAATCAAATTGCCAACATCCATTGTATCATAGAAAAAGGAAAAGAATGCAAGAAAAACATCTGCTTTATTGACTATGCTAAAGCCTTTGACTATATGGATCAAAAAAAAAAAAAAAAAAACCAACGGATTTCTTAAAGAGATGGGAATACCAGACCACTTTACCTATCTCCTGAGAAACCTATATGCAGATCAAGAAGCAACACTTAGAACCTTACATGGAACAACTGACTGGTTCAAAATTGTGAAAAGAGTAGGACAAGACTGTATATTGTCATTTTGTTTATTTAATATGTGCAGCGAAGAGTCGGACATGACTGAACAACTTCCCTTTCACTTTTCACTTTCATGCATTGGAGAAGGAAATGGCAACCCACTCCAGTGTTCTTGCCTGGAGAATCCCAGGGATGGGGGAGCCTGGTGGGCTGCCATCTATGGGGTCACACAGAGTTGGACACGACTGAAGTGACTTAGTAGCAGCAAAGTATATCATGTGAAATGCTGGGCTGGATGAACCACAAGCTAGAATCAAGATTGCGAGGAGTAATATCAACAACCTCAGATATGCAGATGATACCACTCTAATGGCAGAAAGCAAAGAGGAGCTAAAGAGCCTCTAGATGAGAATGAAAGAGGAGAGTGAAAAAGCTGGCTTAAAACTCAACCTTCTAAAAACTAAGATCGTGGCATCTGCTCCCATCACTTCATGGCAAATAGAAGGGGAAAAATGTAGACGCAATGACAGATTTTATTTTCTTGGTCTCCAATGTCACTGTGGATGATGACTGCAACTATGAAATTAAAAGACACTTGCTCCTTGGAAGGAAAGCAATGACCAAATTAGAGAGTGTATTAAAAAGCACAGGCATCACTTTGTCAACAAAGGTCCATATAGTCAAGCTGTGGTTTTTTCAGTAGTTGTGTATAGATGTGAGAACTGAAAGAATTGATGCTTTCAAATTGTGGTGCTGGTGAAGACTCTTGAGATCCCTTAGATTGCAAGGTGATCAAATCAGTCAACCCTGAATATTCATTGGAAGCACATTAAAGCTCCAATACTTTGGCCACCTGATGCAAAGAGCCAGCACATTGAAAAAGACCCTCATGCTGGGAAAGATTGAGGGCAGAGGAAAGGGGGATGGCAGAAGATAAGATGGTTAGATAGCATCACTGACTCAATGGACATGAACTTGAGCAAACCCTGGGAGACTGTAAAAGATAGGGAAGCCTGTCTTTATCCCATGTTTCAGTCCATGGGGTAGCAAAGAGTTGGACACATATGAGCAACTGAACAACAACGACCTCTAAATGTAGGTCTTTCTTAAGAGCTGGTTCTTCTTTGTGGGTTTGCTTGCATCTCTATACTCTCTCCTTCAGAAATTTCATCTTGTTGAACTACTCTGTAGATGACTTATAACAGTACATCTTCATAACACAGTGAGCTCAGCTCTGTGTCTGTGATGAACTGGAGGGGTGGGAGGGGCCATGGGAGGGAGGCTCCAGAGGGAGGGAATATGTGTATACTTATAGCTGATTCACCTTGTTGCACAGCAAAGATCAACACAACATTGTAATGTCATTATCCTTCAATTAAAATTAAATTACAAAAACAAGTAAATTTTCAGTGCTAACTCCTTCCTTTGGCTTTTTATGTACATTTCCCAAATCACAAATATATTAAGACTGGATTTATCAATATTCCTCTTAACATTTACTTCTCATTCTGTTTTTTTCTCTGTCAGTATTTCCAAAATGATTCTACTTATCTAAGCTCTTTGTCTCTGACTAACTGGGCACTCAGAGACTTTCCATCCACTTTGTATTGAAGTAAATGAAAGCAGTGGAATATGTACCCCCAAAATATGCCACTTCGGCAGAAGAATGATTTTAAGCTAAAGGCATCTGGAAAACAGCAAATGTGAGAAGGGCATTCTAATCTCTCCTTTTCTTTCTGAAAACAGTAGATTAAAAACTTTCATGTGAAAGATGTACTCCTTGTACTAGGAGAAAAAGAACACTCTTCAACAGGGGATCAAAGCCAAGAGAATTCTGTACAGATCTTGTTAAAATAATTCTCATCTTCCTTTCGCTTCCTCACATAACATTACTTTTCCACAACTGTTTCTTGCTTTTTTTTGTTTAACCTGGTATAAAAGAATTTAGGCTTTGCCACTTCCTTGACTATTCATTTCCTTCTATAAAACTTATATTAAATAAATTTGTATCCTTTTCTTCTGTTCATGTTTACTTTCTGCTTAATTTTCAGGCCAAGGCTGAGGAGCCTAAGAAGGTAAAGATAACATTTTGCTTCCTCTACAGCACCAATCTGTATTGTATATACCTTCCATACTGCTCCTCTTTGCTCCTACTTTTATTCTTTTTATTGGAATATTATGGAACCTTCTTAAACAACTTGGCTCATCTGTATGAGAGAGTCTTCAAGAGCAAATATTAACCAACTCATGTTCTTGCTCCTAAATCTTCCACAGCTCCTCACTATTGGATATTTAGTATTCTTAAATTAATAATTAGGGAACCAGTCTGTCTTAGACTATTTTTCATATGATTTTTTCTCCTCCATACTCTCCATGTACCTAATTTTGCAACAAAGATACCTGTCCTTAGAATCCCTTCAAGGTAGAGTTAGAAATCAACACTGCTAGGAATCCTGTATTGCTTTCTACTCCCAACTCCAACCTCCCATTTTTATTGCTAAATGGATCTTCCAATTAAAACTAAATTATTATTTTCCTTTCATTCAATTTAGTAATTTATCCATAGGTGTGACCAATATTTAAGTTGAAAATGAAAGTGAAGTCGCTCAGTCATGTCTAAGTCTTTACGACCCCATGGACTGTAGCCCACCAGTCTCCTCTGTCCATGGGATTCTCCAGGCAAGAATACTGGAGTGGGTTGCCATTTCCTTCTCCATGGGATCTTCCTGACCCAGGGATTGAACCCAGGTCTCCTGCATTGCAGGCAGATGGTTTAACCTCTGAGCCACCAGGGAAGCCCTATATTTAAGTTAATAAAATGTAAATATTAATTGAGTAAAATATATTCACATTAATTCACTTATATTAATGAAATTAATCCACTTACTTATATACTGTATTTAAATTTAACAAGAAGATATTATATTATATTCCTGCTAAATTTTATTAGAGAAATAGGTATTTGCACTTCCTTACTTTAAGAGAAAACCCAAGTCCCCCTATGAAGTAGGCATGCCCTCTAGTGGCAGATTCACCACACTACAGGCCTGGACTTATGCCACCAATTCTGAAGTTCCAGCTGCAGTTTTTTTCTAAAGGAATATGTCAAACAGGCTTTTTTTTCTAAATATGATGGAGTATCACAAAAATATTACATAATGTCACCTTTGTGTATGGCATTAAAAACTTAAAACCAACCAACTTTGGGGTAATCAACAGATAGATTTAAAGAAATAAAAGGACCTAAAATTTTCATGTGTTAATATTTTGGACAGAAAGGACATTTCTGAGGGAAACCTGACCGATAGAAGATTTCTGACAGAAAGGAGGTCATTTCTGGGAAAGAAACTTGACAGAAAGAAAGTGTCGTTTGTACTTACCACCTCGATAAATTAGGGTTAAAATACTCAAAGTAACGATTTACACAGGTGGAAACATGCAATAACAACAGTTATGTAGTGTGTATGAGAAATAACACATAACAATGTTTGGATTCCAGCATACGCTTCATTTAAAAAGAAAGTACCATATTTTTCAATGTTAGCATCCATTTTACCATTGAGTATAAAGAGAATAGATATTTCTTAATCTTCAAAAATGGCATTTCTAGTTTGAAATTTATTTAAATGGCAATATAGAGTGTATAGAGTGTAAAACAGATATCAGTCCATAACAGGTGCAAAATAACAGGACTTTTTCAGTAAATGTCAGAAAAAAAAAACTAAAAAACAAATAATATCCATTATTATAAATCTATTAATCTTTTACATGTTTTTTTCCAGAATTTTTTTTTTGGGTGGGGAGGGTGGAGAATTCAGATAGAAACTAGATAGAAAGGCGATTTCTGACAGAAAGAAGGACGCTTCTGAGGGAAACCTGACACAAAGAAGATTTCTGACAGAAACAATGTGTTTTTCTAGGAGAGAAACCTCACAGAAAGAGGGTGATTTCTGACAAATGATAGAAAGAAGGATGTGTCTGAGGGAAACCTAATGGAAAGAAGATTCCAGACAAAAATAAGGTTTTTTTCTGGGAGATAAACCTGACAGAAAGAAGACAACTTCTGACAAAAAGGACATTTCTGAGGGAAATCTGTTGGAAAGAAGATGATTTCTGATAGAAAGAAGGATGTTTCTCAGGGAAATCTGACAGAAAGAAGGAGATATCAGATAGACAGAAGGTCTTTGCTTGGAGAGAAACCTGACAGAAAGAAGGCACTTTCTGACAGAAAGAAGGACATTTCTGAGGGAAATCTGATGGAAAGATGGGGATTTCTGACAGAAAGAAGGGTGTTTCTGAGGGAAATCTAACAGAAAGAAGGAGATACCTGACAGAAAGAAGGTTTCTTTTTCAGAGAGAAACCTGACAGAAAGAAAGCAATTTCTGACAGAAAAAAAAGGATGATTCTGAAGGAATCCTGACACAAAGAAGGGGATTTCTGACAGAAAGAAGGTCTTTTCTGGGAGAGAAACCTGACAGAAAGAAGGCGATTTCTGACATGACAGGAAAAAAGGAAGTTTCTGAGGGAAATCTGACACAAAGAAGGGTATTTCTAACAGAAAGAAGATCTTTTCTGGGATATAAACCTGACAGAAAGAAGGCAGTTTCTGAAAGAAGGATGTTTCTGAGGGGAACCTGATGGAAAGATGGATATTTCTGACAGAAAGAAGAGTGTTTCTGAGGGTAACTTAACAGAAAGAAGGAGATATCGGACAGAAAGTAGGTCTATTCTGGGAGAGAAATGTGACAGAAAGAAGGCAATTTCTGACAGAAAAAAGGACGATTTTGAGGAAAACTTGACACAAAGAAGGGGATTTCTGACAGCAAGAAGGATATTTCTGAGAGAATCCTGACACAAAGAAGGAGATTTCTGACAGAAAGAATGTGTTTTGTGGGGGATAAACCTGAGAGAAAGAAGGGGACTTGTGACAGAAAGAACGTTTCTGAGGGAAACCTGATGAAAAGGAGTTTTCTGACAGAAAAGTCTTTTCTAGGAGAGAATCCTGACAAAAATAAGGCAATTTCTGATAGAAAGAAAGACATTTTTGAGCAAAACATAACACAAAGATTTCTGACAGAATATGCTTTGGGGGAGAGAAACCTGACAGAAAGAAGGATGTTTCTGAGGGAAACCTGATGGAAAGAAGGAGTTTTCTGACAGAAATGTCTTTACTGGGAGCAAAACCTGACAGAAGGCAATTTCTGACAGAAAGAAAGACATCTGAGGGAAACCTAATGGAAAGATGAAGATTTCTGACAGAAAGAAGAGTGTTCTGAGGGAAACCTAACAGAAAGGAGATATCGGACAGAAAGGTCTTTTCTGGGAGAGAAATGTGGCAGAAAGAAGGCAATTTCTGACAGAAAAAGAGGATGATTCTGAGGGAAATCTGACACAAAGAAGATGATTTCTGATAGAAAGGCTGTCTTTTCTGGGAGAGAAACCTGACAGAAAGAATTTGACAGAAAGAAGGATGTTTCTGAGGGAAAACTGCCAGAAAGGAGATATCAGACAGGAAGAAGTTCTTTATTGAAAGAAAGGAGGACGTTTCTAAGGAAAACCTGACAGAATAAGGAGATTTCTGACAGAAAGAACGTGGTTTGGGGGAGGAGGGGGCAGGAAACCTGACAAAAAGAAGATTTCTGAGGGAAACCTGATGAAAAGAAGTTTTCTGACAGAAAGGTCTTTTCTGTGAGAGAATCCTGACAGAAAGAAGGCTATTCTGACAGAAAGAATATTTCTGAGGGATACTGAAAGAAAGAAGATATTTTCTTCCAAAAAGAAGATTTTTCCTGGAAGAGAAACCTGACAGAAAGAAGCTGATTTCTGACTGAGAGAGGGACTTTTCTGAGGAAAGCTGACTGAAAGAAGGAGATTTCTGACTGAAAATAAGGTTTTCTTTATGAGTGAAACCTGACAGAAAGAAGGCAATTTATGACAGAAGGAGGGACTTTTCAGATTGAAGTAAAAGCTGCTCAGTCGTGTCCAACTCTTTGCAACCCCATGGACTATACAGTCCATGGAATTCTCCAGGCAAAAATACTAGAGTGGGTAGCCTTGCCCTTCTCCAGGGGATCTTCCCAACCCAGGAATCAAACCCAGGTCTCCCACATTACAGGCAGATTCTTTACCAGCTGAGCCACAAGGGAAGCCTAAGAATACTAGACTGGGTAGCCTATCCCTTCTCTGGCAGATCTTCCTGACCCAGGAATCAATCTGGGGTCTCCTGCATTGCAGGAGGGTTCTTTACCAACTGAATATCAGGCTAACTCTTCCTGATTGAAATCTGATAGAAAGAAGAGATATGCCAGAAAGAAGGGCTTTTCTTTGATGGAAACATGATAGGTTTAAAAAAAAAAAAAAAAGGAAATTTCTGACAGAAAGAAGGATTTCTTTGTGATAAAAATCTGATAGAAAGATGATATCTATAAAAGAAACCTAACCTATTTATAGAAACCTAACAGAAAGACAGAGATTTCTTTCTGTCTTTCTGTCTTTCTTTGTCTTTAGACAGACAGAAGGTCTCTTCTAGGGAAACCTGAGCAATAGGAGATTTCTGACAGAAAGAAGGACTTTTCTTCGAGGGAAATCTGACAGAATGAGAGATTTCTGAGAGAAAGTAGGACTTTTCTGAGTAAATTCTGAGTGAAGTTTGTAGGAGGGAATTCTGAGTGAAGGAATTTTATACTTATTTCATACTTTCTGTCAGCTTTCCTTTGGTGAAAGGAATCCTGCTTATAGGTGAGTATGAGGGAACTATTGCACCTTGAAATTGAAATTGAATTTTGAGAAAATGAGATTTGAGATATTATTGTGAAGAATGAGATTCCATGTAATTCTGGGAGAAAGATTGAGAGTCAAGGAAATGTGAGAGACAGAAGGAGATTCCAAGAGAATTCTGAGAATATGCAGAATCTGAGGGAATTCTGAGAGAAAGAAGAGGGTCTGAAGAATTCTGAAAGAGTCAGAGGTAATTTTTAGAAGAATGATAACAGGAATTACTTTGAGAAGTTTGGTGAAAGGATATCTGAGTGAGGGAGGGTTTGATTTCATTATCCATGAGAAACAGTATAAGGGAATTCTGAGAGAAGGAGAGTGAGATGGTATTCTGAGAATGATATTCAGTGAGTATTCTGAGAGAAATATATATCTACTATTTTTTAAAATATTCAGGAAAACTTATGTTATTCTTACTTACAGCTTTCCAGTTGCATTATACATGTTTGTACATCCATTGGAAAATTCTTGAGATCCATTGGACAGGAGAGTGTTAATGTCAACCTGAAAGAATTCAAAGTAATCATTTTATAAAGAAATTTATTATATCTATCATGTTAATATTCTATTATTCAGAATACAATGGAAAACAAGCTGCTTTGGTTGTGGCTAACATCTGCTCAAGAAAATTTGCTCCAAATTGGATATATAGTGTGAAATAACTGTGTCCTTTAAATATTCCATTGGACAGGAGAGTGTTAATGTCAACCTGAAAGAATTCAAAGTAATCATTTTATAAAGAAATTTATTATATCTATCATGTTAATATTCTATTATTCAGAATACAATGGAAAACAATGCTGCTTTGGTTGTGGCTAACATCTGCTCAAGAAAATTTGCTCCAAATTGGATATATAGTGTGAAATAACTGTGTCCTTTAAATAAATCTGCTTTTGGAGGGAAGAAAAGCTGTATGTATAAACATCTAATCACAGTTATTTATTTGTATATTTATACTTTCCTTTAGATAGTACTGGAGATATCTAAGAATGGTCTCTATTTCCAGAAAAGACCCTTTTTAAAAAGATATTTGAGAGTAAACTTTATAAAATTAATACCAAAGGCCAAAAGACAAAATTCCCCCATATCATTGAGACAACATCATTGAGGCAAGTATTGGTTGACCAAAAAGTTCGTTTGGGTTTTTCCATAAGATATTACAAAAAAAACCCAAACGAACTTTTTGGCCAACCCAATAGATCCAAGGTTTGGAATCTGGATGTGAAAAGACTGAGTGCCAGAAAGTAATTTCATGTGACATCTTTTACTGTCTTTTTTTTTTTCTTTTTGTGTATAAATTCTTTTTTTTTATTAATTTAAAACTTTATTCTATTTTACAATACTGTAATGGTTTTGCCATACATTGACATGAATCAGCCTCAGGTGTACACGATCTTTTAAACTACACTGAAGATCTTCTCAATGAACATCCAGTGGAAAAAAAACTCTGGATCTAGAGGATTCCAAAATTCTCATTATTAGGGCTTCCCTGTTGTGGAATTAGAGCATTTCACCACATTGTATTAGGTCCACAAAGTAGCCCTCTCAAATATGTGTGACATATTCTGTGTTTAGCAAACAAACTTTTGATGTGACTTTACACAAAGTGAGATGATATGATGGTGAACTCTACTTTTCCTCATGTCAGAATGTGTTATAATGTTGACTTTCCAGGTAATTCACTACTCGATTTTTTTTTTTCCTTTAAAGAGTACATGACTTTGGGGATTATCTATCTTCATGGATTACCAATAATTTGTAGTTTCTGGATATGAGAAAAAGAAGTCCACATCCAAATAAATCCAAATTTACTCAAATGAAGTTCTTTCCTAAGAACTCTCTGCTGCTGCTGCTAAGTCACTTCAGTTGTGTCCGACTCTGTGTGACCCCATAGACGGCAGTCCACCAAGCTCCCCTGTCCCTGGGATTCTCCAGGCAAGAACACTGGAGTGGGTTGCCATTTCCTTCTCCAATGCATGAAAGTGAAAAGTGAAAGTGAAGTCGCTCAGTCGTGTCCAACCCTCAGTGACCCCGTGGACTGCAGCCCACCAGGCTCCTGCATCCATGGGATTTTCTAGGCAAGAGTACTGGAGTGGGGTGCCACCTAGCCATCCCCTTTTATTTAAAAGCTTTCCCACTGAAATGCAGTGTATTAGTGGACATCCTAGGCTTCATCTAAACTCTGTGACCAAAGAATTTATGGTCTTCAATTATGTCATTTCACTTTATTTCAGTTTTCACATCTCCAAAAGGAAAGTAATAATAATACCTATTCTGTAGACAGGTTGTAAGCAATATATTAGTTAATCTGTGAAATGCTCAGTCAAGTGCTTGACACCTAGTAAACAATCAATGTTAGTTATTAGGGATTACTAGCACATTCTCACTACCCCAGGCCTCCCCATTTTCTCCTCCCCCAAATTATACAGTATGCACACAAAGATGACAGAATTAAATCACTTATTAAAAAATTAAGTTTTAGCAAAAAATAACCATCAGCTCTACTAAATGCAACCACACTCTCTGAAGTAGCGTTTTTATGTAGGCCATAGACATAAAGCTATAATGATGTACATCTGACAGTGAATACTCTTGGTAGGGTCCCAGTGACGTTATTTGAGAGGCATAAGCTGACAGAGGGTGAAGATGCTGAATTTTTAAGAGTCCCAGGGGATCATCTGACAATTCATTCAAGTTAGAGTCCATAGCACACTAAAAGAACCCACAGAATTGATTCTTCAAAAGCAAGTTTTCTCCTAACTCAGCTAGGTTAAGTGATCCTGCAAGCATGATATTGTCCATCTGCAAAATTCTCTCTACAAAAGGCAATTGTAAAATCTGCTGGACACAATGTTCTCTGTCTTGTGAAAAGGTTTATTAGAAGTATATGTACAAGAACAATTTGAACGTACACTCATTAATTTCCCAAACATCCAAGACTCTGTAGCCAGCCAGTTTCAAATATTGGCTTAGAGAATTAATTCTGTGACCTTTTGTATGGAAGTAAATAGCATTCTTGGAATCTTTTCCAGGCTCTCACCATGCGTGTGATGTCAAATTCATATCTTTGCTATTTTTCTGGTGTAAAAAAAAAACAGACATTTCATAATTCTTTTTTTTAAGATACTTAGAAGGAATTATTTGGCAATGAAAAACACTGTTTGTAGGATTTCTGTCATAAATCATACCCTGAATAAAAATTCATTTGTTGATTTTCTTTTTGTTTAAGGTATAATGCAATAGCTTCTTTAACAGCACAGGGATGAAAAAAATATGTCACCTTGGTGAGTGTGATCCTGCATTTCTTTATTAAGACATATAAATTAAAGATTTGTCCCAACTACATCAAAAGAAAACTAAATCAAGATGTAATTAATCACATTCTACTGTTTAGGAAATACTGTGTAAGAGGACATGGCGTTCTCTTTTCTGAAACAAGACACGCAAACAGGATGTGTGTTTCTTTCATTTTCCCTTAAAACATCTTGGCTTAGTTAAGCAGCAATGTCAAAAAAAAAAAGACTATGAGTGTAATTTATTCTAAACAATTCATCTCATTAGAATCAAAGTATTACCAATTTCAAACAAGCATTGCTTATTTGCCCAGAGTATGTGGTCCCAATCATTAACTGAAGTATTTTGTGAAAAAGGCTTTTTGACTCCACTTTAGGTTTTATTTGTAACCAATAAGCATTTTATTAGTTTTTAATATTTCTAAATGTACAGTTATAAGGACAATTGCCTCAACTATAAGCATTGAAATATTATCTGTAATATCATACTAGGTAATACTTTTTGCTTACTGTGTGGTAGGCATTATTTTAAATACTTCATATATGCCTTAATTTATTTATTTCTTAACATGAATTTACAGGTAAGTGATGCTACCTTTACTGAGAGATGAGGAGATTAAGACAACTCTCCTGATATGTACAGCAGAAATTGATAGAGCTGAATCAATAGCTCTGAGAGTCTAGCTGTAGATTCTATGCCCTTAACCTTTAAGTCTACTGCCTTTCAAGGGCATTAGAATGCTTTTCATGAAAATGAGTTCTCTAATTAATATGACTCCGAAAATGTGCATTTCTGAATATAAAAAATGATTTTCATACACTATGTTATTAAAGTAAAAGACATACATAGTTTGTTCAAAAAGAAACTTAGTCATTAAACTTTAGAAAATAGAAGAAATCTGCCCTTGGATTTTACACTTTTACTTGTGTGATTTGATATTTCATCATGAATAATTCTATAAAGAGTAAATAAGTAAATACTCTCAGGAGATCAGATTCTTGGAGCACTAGATGGAAGATTGGAACTAGTGTTCTAGTCGGAGTTGTGTTGTCCTCTGATTATAGAAATGAACATAAAGCTTATTAACCCATCACCTGTGCAATCTCAGTCTTGCTAATAGTCACTTTAAGAAGCTGATAGAAGCTATGGGCCTCTTCAAAAGACTGTACATAATCAAATACACCAAAACATCCTTACAACATATATTTTATGGCATTGTAAATCAATTTTTCTTGAATAAGCAGCATCTTAAAAGGTATCAACAAAGAATGAAATCAGAAAACTTCTTAACACCATACACAAAGATAAATGTAAGAACAGAAACTATAAAACTCTTAGAAGAAAACAGAGGCAGAATCCTCGAAGGCATAAATCAAAGCAAGATCTTCTATGACCCACCTTCTAGTGTAATGGAAATAAAAACAAAAGTAAATAAGTGGGACCTAATTAAACT
>SJYC01100326.1:0-27280 GCA_006408675.1 Madoqua kirkii
GCAATTTGATCTCTGGTTCCTCTGCCTTTTCTAAAACCAGCTTGAACATCAGGGAGTTCACGTTTCACATATTGCTGAAGCCTGGCTTGTAGAATTTTGAGCATTACTTTACTAGCATGTGAGATGAGTGCAATTATGCTGTAGTTTGAGCATTCTTTGGCATTGCCTTTCTTTGGGATTGGAATGACAACTGACCTTTTCCAGTCCTGTGGCCACTGCTGAGTTTTCCAAATTTGCTGGCATATTGAGTGCAGCATTTTCACAGCATCATCTTTCAGGATTTGAAACAGCTCCACTGGAATTCCATCACCTCCACTAGCTTAGTTCATAGTGATGCTTTCTAAGGCCCACTTGACTTCACATTCCAAGATGTCTGACTCTAGATGAGTGATCACATCATC
Source organism: Madoqua kirkii (assembly GCA_006408675.1). Taxonomy (NCBI): domain Eukaryota; kingdom Metazoa; phylum Chordata; class Mammalia; order Artiodactyla; family Bovidae; genus Madoqua; species Madoqua kirkii. The sequence goes on from SJYC01100326.1 coordinate 402, forward strand.
ATGATTATCTTGGTCGTGAAGATCTTTTTTGTACAGTTCTTCCATGTATTCTTGCCACCTTTTCTTAATATCTTGTGCTTCTGTTAGGTCCAGACCATTTCTGTCTTTTATCAGAAAAGACTCTGATGCTGGGAGGGATTGGGAGCAGGAGGAGAAGGGGATGACTGAGGATGAGATGGCTGGATGGCATCACGGACTCAATGGACGTGAGTCTGAATGAACTCTGAGAGATGGTAATGAACAGGGAGGCCTGGCGTGCTGCGATCCATGGGGTCGCAAAGAGTCAAACAAGACTGAGCGACTAAACTGAACTGAACTGATTACTGTAGGGCCCATTAGAGAATCTAAGAGCAAAGAGTACAGCTGCATGTCACTAACCTCTAGACCAACCAATGGAAAGGCTTCAGGGCTTCCCTATCAGAGCCTATCAAGCCTATCAAAGTCTGTCTGCCTGTCCCTCAGCTGCCTCATGCTCACAGCCTCTGTCTCAGTCCATCGGGTAGCTCTAACAAAATATCCTTAGCTTGGTGTCTCATAAACAACAGAGATTTCTTTCTCACAATCTGGAAGCTGAAAGTCCAAGAACAAGATGCAGTAGACTCAGTACCTGGTGAAGTCACACTTCCTGGTTGACAGACTATGTCTTCTAGATACATCCTCATTTTGCAGAAGGGGAGAGGACTCACCATCATGAAATAATTATTTCCCAAAGGCCCCACCTTCAAATACTACCACACCAGGGATTAAGTTTCAATATATGCATTCTAGGGGGACACAAACATTCACCCACAGTTGTCAGGTTTAAAACTCCTCAATTCCACCACACCCAGAGATGACATGTGAATGCCAATAATAAATTCAGGAAGACAGAATCTTGGTCCCAGGGTCAAGGAGGGAAGGACTGGTGGTCAGTACTCAGAGAAAAGGGATGATGTTTTGGGCTAGGCATATACCTCCAAAGCCATTTATAACAAGGAATCTTCTCTGTGGGGCTTCCCAGGTGACTCAGTGGTAAAGATGCCACCTGCCAACGCAGAAGATTCGGGTTTGATCCCTGGGTTGGGAAGATCCCCTGGAGGAGGAAATGGTAACCCACATTAGTACTCTTGCCTGGAACATCCATGGACAAAGGAGCCTGGTGGGTTACAAAGTGGGACTTTGCAACCCCAAGTCCCTGGGGCTGCAAAACAGTCAGACATGACTAGGCGAGTGAGCATGCATGCACCTATCTTCTCTGTGAGATTTCAAGTCTGATGCTACTTTGCATCACGTCACAAAGATGGTTTTCAATGCTCGTGTTACCAAGTTCTGGTTAGCTGTATTTCTATGCTTTCTCTCCTGTCAGTCCCCTTCTTTCTCTCACTTCAATATCACTGTGTTTTAGAGACTCAAAGACTAACATACAATGTCAAATTACCTAAAATAAACCCCATGCATATGAAAACAACATCATTTTACATTTACTGAGAACTTACTATGTGCTAAATTCTTACTAAAGTACTAACTCACCTATTCTTGGTGGCAAGCTAATTCATTATTTAACGCACATACTCTCATTTTTGCAGTAAACTGAAGCTCAGCGAGGTTAAGTAATGTGCCCAACCTCACACAGCTAAGAAAGTGGTAGAGCTAGGATTTAAATGCACACATATCTGATTCCAGTGCCCAAGCTCTTGGATATTATTCTACCTGGCTTCTCTCTTCCCATGATTAGAAGCTTGATCATGAGAAAAAACGGCAAAGAGCTAAACAGACATTGGTCCTTGTGCTATTAAGTCATGAAACTGCTATCAATAACTCACCACAGGTTGGTTTTGTCATTTTATTGTCAGATTTCCATATGCTTTCCTAGAACAATCTACCTCAATGTGAATAAAATTTTTTAAAGATTTGACCATTTTTATAAGAATGTCGAGAAGCTAGGAACAAAGTCACTTAAAAATGACAGCAAACGCCAAGACCAGAATGCAAAGTGGCAGCAATACTGAAACTGGACTTCGGGTCCTCAAGGCCGGTGGTGAAGCTATACCTCATCCTGCAGCTACTTTTCAGGTAGAATTTCCAGTGCTCTGAAAGGAAAGTGCTTCCAGAGAATTTACTTTAAAGGACTCAACAGCAATCAAATAAATGAGACTCTGATGAGATTATCATTTATGAAGCACACCAGTGATGCTCAATAGTAACTTCCACGTGGCCTTGTGACTTACATAAAAACTCTCCCACAGTCGGTCCCATGGGCATGAGAGCATGGATACTCTTTCAGGAGTCCTGAAATGATTGTAACAACTTAAGACCACACAGATCTCTCATCAAATCCCTTATCCTGTTAGAACTCCCCCAAATCATTAAACTTCACCAAATCACAAGTACTGCACAACAAACAACAAAAACGAGAGATCTAACTAAAGCCTGGATTAACAATGTCAAAAACTGTTCAGTTCTTAGATTCCACATATAAGCAATATCACATGACACCTGTCTTCCTCCGTCCGGCGTGCTTCCCTTTCTGTGATAATCTCTAGGTCCATCCATGTATGGTTTATATGTAGAATCAAAAACAAAATGCAAGTGAGTTTACATGCAAAATAGAATCAGACACACAGATATAGAAAACAAACTATGGTTACCAGACAGGAAAGCAGGGGAAAAGCGATAAATTAGGAGTTTGTCATTAACACATAGACACTAACATACATGAAACAGATAAACAACAAGGACCTACTTATAGAATAGGGAACTATACTCAGAAATTTTTAATAACTGATAAGGGGAAACAATCTCAAATGTGTGTGTGTGTGTGTGTGTGTGTGTGTGTTTAGGAGAACTCAGCCTTCCCATCTGTGCCCTTCGATGGTCTCTGGTAGAGTCTCTGAGGGCTTCCATAATCAAGAACTGCAAACTGGCTGCTGAGCACAACATACATGTATTATCACACTGAAGGTCTCAGGGTAAAAGCTGGGGAGTCAGCAGAGGCGCCTTCCTCTGAAAGCCCTAGGGGAGGATCGGCCCTGCTTTTCCCACCTTGCGGAGGGTGCTGAGGATGTCTTCAACCTCCGCCTCCAGCCCCAGAGCCATCTTTTCTCTGAGTCAGATCTCTCTGTCCAAACGTCCCTCTTCTAACAAGGACAGTAGTCACTGAATTAAAGTCCACCCTCACGTAATAAGGGGCTACCCAGGTGGTGTGTGTGTGTCGCTCAGTCGAGTCCGACTCTTTGCGACCCCATGGACTGTAGCCACCAGGCCCCTCTGTCCTTGGGATTCTCCAGGCAAGAATACTGGAGTGGGTTGCCATTTCACTTTTCCAGGGGGTCTTCCCAACCCAGGGATCGAACCCAGATCTCCTGCATTGCAGGCAGATACTTTACCATCTGAGCCACCTGGGAGTGCAGGTGGCGCTAGTGGCAAAGAGTCTGCCCGCCAGGGTAGCAGACTCAACAGATGTAGAGCTCTGATCCCTGGGTCAGGAAGATCCCGTGGAGGAGGAAATGACAACACACTCCAGTATTCTTGCCTGGGAAATCCCGTGAATAGAGTCATCTAGTGGGCTACAGTCCGTGGAACCACAAAGTCAGACATAACTGAGCAACTGAGCGCACACACACACTAATGGGTCTCATTTTAACTAGATTACATCTACAAAGGGCTCATTTCCAAATAAGGTCACACTCATGTGTAGAGGGGGATTAAGATGTCACTATGTCTTTTGGGGGACACAGTTCAACCCATAAATGCATACAAAATAAAGTGTGTGTACACTCATCTGAAAGAATTCACTGAGCACGAGTCCTCAGATCCTTAATGCATTCCCCGAGCTGCTCACGTTTTCACATTCTGTGGCATTTGTCCGTAGCACTGGGGACCATTAGTCAGAGCAGCCCTAGCTCTGCACGATCAGTTAGGTGACCTTGGGCAGGTCACCAAGGTGCCCTCAGGCCCATCTCCTTCCCAGGACTGTGAGTGTGTGTGCTCAGTCATGTCTGACTCTGCGACCCCATGGACTGTAGCCTGCCAAGCTCGTCTGTCCATGGGATTTCCCAGGCAAGAATACTGGAGTGGGTTGCCCTTTCCTCCTCCAGGGGGGCTTCCTGACCCAGGGATGGAATCCAAGGCTCCTGCATTGCAGGCAGATTCTTTTACAGCTGAGCCCCCAGGGAAGCCCTCTCAGGACTGTAATGAGAGGTGAACTAGCTAATCTGTGAAAACTTGGGCATGGCTGGGGCACAGAGCAGATCTGCACTTAGCTTCCCTGGTTAAGGTTCCTCTTCTTGCTGTCACGCCCTGGAGGAAGGAAGCACACCGCGGAATATGCAAGAGTCCCCCTAACAATGTCCGGAAAGAATGAAGAGAAGTGGTCAGTGATTTCAATTAAAATTCACTGTTTCTCTCAGAACAGAAGAGAGTAATAAACCAATGCAGTAAATTACTGCTGTGGAGTTAATGCTCAGATAAAAGATGTAAAAGGGAAATTTATGACTTTAATCAATCTTTTTTTCATTTATATATATATATAAAACTCCATCATCTGCTTTATTTACGTGACTGTATCCCCCTCCCAAATAATCGTCAGTAATTTCCAGCAACAGCTATGCCAGCAGCTGAGCCCCAGGAGCAGGATGGGCGTCTTCTGGGTATCTGGGACCTGCCCCGCCCCCAGCCCTCCTCTGGAGGCTGGAGGATGAGAGAGGCCGAGCAGCAGCACAGGCATTGCTGTTCAGTCGCTCAGTCGTGTCCGGGTCTTTGTGACGCCGTGGACTTCAGCATGCCAGGCTTCCCTGTCCTTCACTATCTCCTGGAGCTTGCTCAAATGCGTGTCCATTGAGTCCATCTGTCGTCCCCTTCTCCTCCTGCCTTCAGTCTTTCCCAGCATCAAGGTCTTCTCTAGTGAGTCAGCTTTTTGCATCAGGTGACCAAAGTATTGGAGCTTCAGCTTCAGCATCAGTCCTTCCAATGAATATTTAGGATTAATCTCCTTTAGGATGGACTGGTTGGATCTCCTTGCAGTCCAAGGGACTCTCAAGAGTCTTCTCCAACACCACAGTTCAAAAGCATCAATTCTTCTGCGCTCAGCTTTCTTTATAGTCCAACTCTCATATCCATACATGATGACAAGAAAAAGCATAGCCTTGACTAGACAGACCTTTTCCGGGGAAGCAATAAATCTGCTTTTAAGATGCTGTCTAGGTTTGCCATAGCTTTTCTCTACAGCATCCAACCCAGGAGGCGCTAGTGGTAAGGAACGTGCCTACCAATGCAGGAGAGAAGAGAACAGGGTTCTGTCCTTGGGTTGGGAAGATCCTCTGGAGGAGGACACGGTGACCTACTTCAAGATTCTTGCTTGGAGAATCCCATGGTCACAGGATACAGTCCACGGTGTCTCAAAGAGTTGGATTCCACTGAAGGGACTTAGCATGCACGCACTGCCTCGGGGAGGGGCCTCTGAGCCACCTGATGCCCAGGGTCTGTTCCCAGATAGCCATCTCTTCCCTCCAGCTTGTGCTTGTTCAGGCTTCTGTCCCATTTTGCCCAAAAGCCCCTGGAATTGGTTTCATAGAAGTCAGCACCTGAAAATCCTTTTCCCAAATAACAGTCATATTAACTCAAAGAATCGCATCTATTTCTCATGAATGCTGTTCCCTAACTAGCAGCCTCATCCGTAAAACCTTGACTTACTTTTGGTGGTCAAAGTTTTCCTTCCTAATACTTACAGAGACACCAATTCTCACCTAGCAGAGTCTTTTTATCCTATGGTGTATCCGAGGACAATGATCTCAGACACTGGTTCTGAGTCCCCACAAATCTAGCAGTTCTCTGGGGCTTATAAATGAACACTGCATACTTAAGAGAGATGACAAAAATCTCCGAGAGCCCAAATCTAGATACAGGACTGCAGAATCCCCGGCTGAGGGCATACGGATTTGGGTTCTTCTTTTTCACCCACTTTTATTCCAGGGAAGAAGCAATCCACACGTTTATCCATTAGAAAGCTGACATTAAGCAGAAACAGGATATGGAGTTGCTTAAATATGGACCCTCAAAATAATCTCTTGATGCAGTTTCCTGAAGAACCTGCACAAAACTGACTTTGATGAGGATTTTGTCACCAGCCAAATCCTCTCCAAATACTGAGAGTTAAGAAAACGATGGTTTCATCCACTTTCATTCTGCTAAGAGTTATTGTTTTGTTCTTTTTTTGCCAATAAATTTGATTTCAAATACTCATAAAATCTTTAAAATACAAGGGATTTGGAGTCAGAGGAAAATTCGAGGCACCTTTGGATTTCTTCCTTTTTCATTTTATTTCATTTGATTCCTATTAATATATATGCAACTGTATTTATATATTGATATATGTACACAGGCACTTTTTGAAAATGTTAACAATACCATCACACTTCCCTAATTAGTCACTCATCTGGCACAGGGTTTTTTTCTTAAGGGCATATGAAACAGAGTCTTAGAAAATATGCCACGTGAGTTCAATGGTTTTCGATGAGTTCCAAATATTCCACATGAGTTTTGCCCCAGGGGATGCTTGACAATGTCTGGAGGTATTTTGGCTGTCATAGCTCAGGGAAGGGGTGCTAGTGGCATTTTGGAGAGGCCAGAAATGTCACTAAATATAACGCATAGCACAGCCCTCCACAACAAAGACTTACCCAGTCCCCAATGTCAAAACGATTGAAGCTGAGTAACCCTGAAATCGGTACTTACATTCACAGCCATTCTAACAATCAGGCCACAGGAAGGCACAGTTAGCGTCCACACTAGGTGAAAACACACCCCCCTTGTGATGTACCCACCCCTTGCTCAGCAAGCCTTCTGCACCCTCAGAACTGCCTGGAACCCCCACTCCACACTTGTGAGTTGATCTCATGGGGAAACGCACAGTCTCCCTAGAGACACAACGACAGTACAGAAAAGTTCCCTTTGTCCTTGTTCATGTGAAGCACATTCACAGGGATGCAAAGGTCACCGCTGAATTTAAATAACCTCCTGTGATAAATCTGCATGAGGCCGATTTGTTCTACTGGACTTGTTGGATTAAATGAACACAATTTAATGTTCTATAGGACAAGGCCTCCCTTCATGGCTGAAGGAAGGGGCGAGGGTGATTTACAGTTTCATACATACTCATTCGCTGCATTATCTGCTTTGTGCCCGGACTTATGAATATCAGCTCATCACCCAGCGGTCATTTCTCCCCATTCAGGAGAATTTAGCTTTCCATTAGGAAGGCATAAGGAACAAGAAACTGTAATAAGAGATTTCTGCAATGTTTACTCAAAAGAAAAAGCATCAGTATTTGTCCCCTTGTTCCTCAACTTGTGTGTGTGTGTGTGTGTGTGTGTGTGTTTTAATCTCTGATGTTATAAAGCAAGGTCCCCTTCTGTTTTCCAGGAAAAAGTATTTTCCTAAGCAGATTATCACCGAAAGGAGCTGGGCATCAACAGAAGGCTTAGCTTACCTAAGATGTTAGATTATTTTTTGAGCACTCTTGTCTTCTGAGTCATCATTCTTTTTATGATGATAGATTAATTCTGAAGGTTTGTCAATTGTCAATTGATTAAAGTAGTCCTGAATTCCATTTAGCAATGGTTTCTGCTTAATTCTATATATTTGGAAATAATAAAAGGGTATCCAAACATTGATATAGCCCAGATTTCTATTAACCACAAGTCTTAGGAATCACAATGTTTTTGCTCATGGACCATTAAAGAGACAGGATTTTCATTTTTCCCTACTTTGTAAAGCAGAGAGCATCTGGTGGATATGAGAGTTGACTGCAGGGGTAGGTACAGAGAGCACTGTGCCTTCATGGCCAAGTCTCAGAACCCCAGCTCTGGAAGGCAAGAATGTATGGATAAAGGGTAAAGCTGGCCGCCCTATCTCAGGAACATCCCTCAGCACTGTGTTACCTCTCTCTTTTGTTTCTCTTTGGATACTAAAGTCCTGAAGCTTGGGAACCAAGCTTTCAGGGGACCAATGTCAACATCACATAGGACTTTCTTAGAAATGCAAATTATTGAGCTCCACCATAGGAATCTGTAGTTTAACAAGCTTACCAAGCAATTATCATCATGCTGAAGTATGGTCTAGAGTTTCCTCTCTGTTACCCCTCTGGGTAACATGTTCCAGGTTTGTCTTAAACCATATACCAAAAGGCACACTGATGCTTTTTATTTATGTATGTATTTTGGCCATGTTGCAGGGCACATGGGATCTTAGTTACCCAACCAGGGATCGAACTTCTGTCCCCTGCAGTGGAAGCAGGAAACGTAGTGTCTTAACAAATGAACCACAGGAAAGTCCCAAGCTGATTAGAGTTAGTTCAGAAACTAATGACATCCAATGTTTTAATAATTTATCCCTCCCATTTGTGTAGGTAAACTGTCTAAGCCCAAGGGAATCAATAGGTAAGGTTGCTGCTGCTAAGTTGCTTCAGTCGTGTCTGACTCTGTGCGACCCCATAGACGACAGCCCACCAGGCTCCCTCGTCCCTGGGATTCTCCAGTCAAGAACACTGGAGTGGGTTGCCATTTCCTTCTCCAATGCATGAAAGTGAAAAGAGAAAGTGAAGTCATCGAGTCACGTCCAACTCTCAGTGACCCCATGGACTGCAGCCTACCAGGCTCCTCCATCCATGAGATTTTTCAGGCAAGAGCACCAGAGTGCGGTGCCATTGGGCTTTGATATATTCCTACAGCATACATGCTTTTGAAGAGAGTCTCTTTCTCTCAACTCCCTTGAGAAGAGATGGCAGTGAGTCGTCTTACACATTAGGGCTCTTTGGTCAGCTCAACGCCACGAGGCTCACACAAAGTGAAAGAAAGCTGAGCCTCCACCTCCTCTCAAAGGTAGCTGGCGATGCCATAGGCCAGAATACGGGCCAGAAGGAGACATCACAACTGCAGCAGGGAGTTTAGAAAGTCTATGCCCTGTATAGTCAACCATCAAAAGGTCTGGATTAAGTAAAGCTCACTTCCAGAGATGCAGGGTTTCAACACAGCATAAGCTAACCCTGGTTGGATGTTTAACAGAGGCAAAGCAAAGAATAAAGGGGTCTCTCTTAGGCATGATTTTTCCTCTCTAAAAAATTATTTTACTAGGCCTCTCAGAAGGTAGACATAAAACCCAAGGCTTTAATAAATCTAAATATTATCAAACAAAAATAAAAGAGATGTGCATAGTTCCTACTTTGAATATCTTCCAACATTCCAGACATTTATAAGTCTTTTAAAATTTCTTCTCTAATGATATAAAGTCTCTCTAACTAGCTCAAGTAGCAACAGATGGGCGTTCAAGGTCAGCTTAACGTGTCCACAGTCCCTTGAGTAATTTTGTCACTTCTCTCTTTGCAGAATGATCCATTCCTCAGGCCTCCCACTTCCAGGGTCTTCAAGTCCTCACACCATCCTCTTCCACTCCAGCTGGCCTTGAACTCTGCCCCACCTTGATGTATTACTCCCTTCACAGCTTATATTCCACAGAGTTTGGCCATTTATTATTTTTTTAAATAATCCGCCTTACGCTCTTGCTAAAATGCATTGTATGCATGATAGGCATATTTTTCTCAAGAGAATAAATTCCCCAAATGCAGTAATGTCTTATACTTTGTTCAATCATCCATTCCACCAATGCCTGAGGTCTAGATTAGCAGTGGCACACAGCAGTTCACTTAACACTTTATAAAGCCCAATGGAAGGTTCCAGTGCTACACACTGACTATAAAGGAAAGCCACTGCAGTAACACGGATGAACCTAGAGCTTATCACCCTCAGAAGCACATCAGACACAGAGCGCCGTATCATATCGAGTCATAGCACTTACAGGGGGATCCAAAAAGGGATACAGATGAGTCTATTTACAAACCGGAAACAGACTCACAGACGCAGAAACCAAAACGATGGTTCCCAAAGTGGAAAAGGGAGGGAAAATTAGGAGTTTGGGATTAACAGACACATGCTACTATATTATATACAAAATAGATAAACAAAAAGGACCTACTGTATAGCGCAGAGAACCATATTCAATGAGCCACCAGGGAATCCCATCAATATCTTATAATAACTTATCATGGAAAAGAATCAGAAAAAGAATAATATGTGTGTGTGTGTATGTGTATATGTATATATGTATCTATATATATTTATAGATATCTACATATATATATATATATATATATATGTCTGTCTGTGTGTGTGTGTCTGTGTGTATACACATCTGGGGGGCAGTATGCTTGCAACTTACACAAACAACTCTAGTAGGGAATACAGCATGACTAACAAGATGATGCTGTGAAAGTGCTTCACTCCATATTCCAGCAAATTTGGAAAATTCAGCAGTGGCCACAGGACTGGTAAAGGTCAGTTGTCATTCCAATTCCAAAGAAAGGCAATGCCAAAGAATGCTCAAACTACCACATAATTGCTCTCATCTCACATGCTAGTAAAGTAATGCTTAATATTCTCCAAGCCAGGCTCCAGCAATACGTGAACTATGAACTCCCAGATGTTCAAGCTGGTTTGAGAAAAGGCAGAGGAACCAGAGATCAAATTGCCAACATCCGCTGAATCGTCGAAAAAGCAAGAGAGCTCCAGAAAAACATCTATTTCTGCTTTAGTGACTATGCCAAAGCCTTTGACTGTGTGGATCACAATAAACTGTGGAAAATTCTGAAAGAGATGGCCATACCAGACCACCTGACCTGCCTCTTGAGAAACCTGTATGCAGGTCAGGAAGCAACAGTTAGAACTGGACATGGAACAACAGGCTGGTTCCAAATAGGAAAAGGAGTAGGTCAAGGCTGTATATTGTCACCTTGCTTATTTAACCTCTATGCAGAGTATTTCATGAGAAACATTGGGCTGGAGGAAGCCTGAGCTGGAATCAAGATTGCAGGGAGAAATATCAATAACCTCAGATACACACATGGCACCACCCTTATGGCAGAAAGCAAAGAACTAAAAAGCCTCTTGATGAAAGTGAAAGAGGAATGAAAAAGTTGGCTTAAAGCTCGACATTCAGAAAACTGAAATCATGGCATCTGGTCCCATCACTTCATGGCAGATAGATGGGGAAACAGTGGAAACAGTGGCTGACTTTATTTTTCTGGGCTCCACAATCACTGCAGATGGTGATTGCAGCCATGAAATTAAAAGACACTTACTCCTTGGAAGAAAAGTTATAACCAATCTAGACAGCATATTAAAAAGCAGAGATATTACTTTGCCAACAAAGGTCCGTCTAGTCAAGGTTATGGTTTTTCCTGAGGCCATGTATGGATGTGAGATTTGAACTATAAAGAAAGCTGAGTGCAGAAGAATTGACACTTTTGAACTGTGGTATTGGAGAAGACTCTTGAGAGTCCCTTGGACTGCAAGGAAATCCAACCAGTCCATCCTAAAGGAAATCAGTTCTGAGTGTTCATTGGAAGGACTGATGTTGAGGCCAAAACTCCAATACTTTGGCCACTTGATGCAGAAGAGCTGACTCATTGGAAAAGACCCTGATGCTAGGAAAGATTGAGGGCAGGAGGAGAAGGGGACAATAGAGGATGAGATGGTTGGATGGCATCATTGACTTGATGGACATGGGTTTGGGTGGACTTCAGGAGTTGGTGATGGACAGGGAGGCCTGGCGTGCTGCAGTTCATGGTGTCGCAAAGAGTCAGACACAACTGAGTGACTGAATTGAACAATAATAACAACCTTTACTGAGTGCTCTACTAAATGCTAGCATGCTGGCACTGTGCTAAATGGTTTCCATACTGTAGACAATATACAGTAAACATTCTGAAATCCTAGAGGAACTTCCCACACCTGTTCCCCGAATCAGCCTGGACAACCACTCAGTGGCCAGCTTGGATTTCACTACAAATGTTGGAAGAAAGCATTTGAGTTCCCACTCACGCAGAAAGACAGGTGAGTGCCAGCCTGCTGGGTGTCTCTAGCTCAGAGCACATGGGCAGGGCTCCGGTTACTCACAAGCCAAGGAAGGGCCCTGCCTGGAAGCTGCCTTTGATTGAAATCAACTGCTCAGCCTGGACTCAATCAAGGTTTCTCTGTACAAGCCAGAAAGGACCTAGGAGCATTACAGCTTTTGTTTTCCTTCTTAAGCCACAGGAATTATTGGAGAAAGTCCACAGACTACTGACTTTAAGTGATTTTAGGTCTGGTAGAAAAACAAAACAAAACAGTTCTTTAGGTAGAGTACAGAGTGTTCATCAGAGAAATCTCTGTCTCTCTCTTTCTTCTCGAGTTCAGGACATCTGTTATCTGCTGTAAGCTGTGGGCCCTAAGCATTGACATTATTTGAGTTTGCATTAATCATTTTAATCCTTATTTATTATGAAGCACATTGCCAAAGCAAAACGAAACTCGATAAATTTCAGCTCTACCACAGAGGAATGAAAGGTCAGTTTACCCAGGTCCACATCTAGTTGAAAAAAATCTAAAGCATAAATCTTACCTAAATATACCAGTTAGGTACATCTCCCCTGAATTCCTGAAAAATGTTACATTAATGTAACCATTGCAGACAAAGGGCTTTAGAGAAACAAGAAGTATGCCCGAAATTAAAGCATCTCTTTGGAGGGTTTGTTGAACTGGAGGGAAATTTCTCCATGGACAGCGTTATTAGAGCAACACGCTTAACAAGAGTTACACCAGGCTCATGGTTCCATGCACCCCAACAGAAAGAGGAACAGTCATAACACGATTCTTTTGGAGATCTGTAGTTCACCAAAGGCCTTCCAACACATCATGACATTGAAACTTCATGAGCAGTTCATATGAAGAAAGCAGGCATCTTCCTTCTCTAGGTAAGAACTTGAGGCCCTAGGAGATTAAATGATGTGCCTGTAATCAGTTACAGCAGTCAGGATGGAGTATCACCTTTTTTGCACAGTTTCAATGTGCCAGCCACTGTGGTGATCACTTCACACAAGAGCCTCTCCATCCCTTGCAACAATCCTTTCTCACTAAAAATTGAAGTTCAGAGAGGTTCAATACCTTGCCCAAGCTCATAAAGCACAGAGTCTGATTTAGTCTGTGTTTTTCTTTGCAGTTGATGGTGCTTCCCAGTTAGATGTACAAAGCAAGGTTTTGGAAACCAGGACTTCTAACCCCAAACGTTACTTACTCCACGAAGTATGCCCTGACCACCACTCTGACCTGCCCCATATTGAGTGAACCTCTTCTACCATAATCAGTTATTGTACTCTCTCTCTCTACTTTCACTCTATCATAAATGTTTGTCATTTTACTAACTTCATGTACCTTTGGGTCCCTGATAAGCTTGAGCCACCTCTTAAGTTTATAACTCTATACATTAGATCTTGTTTGTAAACCAGAAGGCACAGTACATGCTTGGTGAATGACTAAATGGAGAAACAAAATCCAATGTTTTCTTATCATTTGTCTGAGAATTACAAAGCGTGCCATGCGTTCCTTTTAGACTGTTAGAAAAGTTGGTCTAAATTGTCATTCTTGGCACAAATCCTTTTTAAAAATCTACAACAAGGACAGGGAAATTATAGCTATGATGAAGGTTCCTATCATGTAATGCAGCCCAAATTTTGATAATATAGGACTTTCTGAAAATTTATGCATAAACTTTTCAAAGCTGTATAAAAGACATCTTTAGTTACAGGAGTCTATTTATTATTTGCTCTCTGCAAATAATGTTCATTCTCTGCTCTTCACCTCCAACCCAAATTCTTCCCTGTGACGTGTATTCTTTCCTTAATTTCAGCCACGAGTGTGGGAAGAGACCAGTTGACACTGGCCTTGTGCAGTGTCTTATGCAAAAGAGGACACTGGGTTTGCCCTTACTGACTCAAATGCCAGTGGAATCAAGAGAGAAGACTCGGAATCCAGCTGGGTGTTTCAGATTCCACAGGGGAGTGAAATGTGGAGATGGCCATGTCCTCAACTTCTTTCTGTGACGTTTTTTGTCTTTGTCCTTTCTTCTGTTAATTTGCTGAAGTATCTGAATTCATTTCTCTTTCACCATATTGCTGAGTCCTTGGCTACAGTGGGAGGTGGATCAGGAGGGTGGGTTTAAGGCAGTGCTGAAGGGATGGGCATGGATCCAGTGCTCTGGGCCCTTCCTCATGTTCAGGCAGGCCTCGATCAGATACTCGTGGCTGATGACTACTCTGTCTTCTAAGGAAATGAGGGTCAGATCCAGATTCAAAGCTATTCAAATGCTGAACTCTGCTTAACAAAATGACTAACCTACTCATATTATAGTTAGGGAAAAAAATCAATAGTTTAAAAAAAATGCTTGGCATTCTCTTTACATTATGCTAATGGGAATCTGGCACTTACAAAATGCTTGGGGTCAGCGGTATGTTTCCACTCGAACAAACACAGGCAGGAAAAACAACTATCAACTTCATGAGGACTTTGTCAAGAAAGCAGAACACATCCCCACCAACGTAGTTCCATCACCCAGCCTAACTGTTGACCAACATCAACTTGTCCAGAGGGAAACAGCAATAATATCTTTACATTCTTCTAAATTTCAATTAATTAAAACTGCATCCATCTCAGCTCTCACTATTTCATCCTCTTGTACATATCCCAAAGAGGCAAAACACAAGAAAGCAAAGAACTTCTGAGATTTACTCCACAAAGCATCTTTTTCCAGTGCTATATACTTGCTTCAGAATACATTCAATCAACTCCACATCTGCCCTTTCTGATCCTTAGCCAACAAGTATAGTTTTCCGCAATCTTGAGAAACTTTTAAACAAAACCCAAGAAAATTAAAAATATTTGTTTTATGTAAAGATTTAGATACTGGAAGTTCTTCTAAACATAACACTTCATTGATGGGTAGTACAGAAATCACAACAATCTGGGGCTTAAAGTTAAGGCTTTAAGGAGATTATTTATAATGAGCTGGATTAAGGCCAAGTGAGGGAGGAAGTCTCGAAGGAGAGGCATCACAAAGCCAGATAGCCAAAGACCTCAGCATAGCCTAGACTCGAATGGTCTAGGAGCCATTTTTTATAATTATGACTAAAGCAAACCTAAGGCTTTCTGAGAAAGCCTCTTAATTTCTGTTAGATCACTTCACTTAAACAGACTGGAAGAACGTTCACCTTTTCAGAAACTGTTCCCAGAAAGGATGCTCTTCTCCACACAATGAAATAAATAGAAAGGCACAGCAAATACCAGAGTTGTGAAGTTAAAAAGTAGACTAACAACTGAAAAAATAGTCACACAAGCATCCCTTTACCTGTTTTGATGTTGATGGCAAAAAAGTTCTGAGGATTCCCGCTTGTAATCCTGTAGGTCAGTTTTTCATTGGAACTAGAGTCAGGGTCCTCAGCCTGGATCTGAATGACAGATACATCCTTTGGAGAGTTTTCCATGACAACAGGATAATAAATAGGTTCCGAGGTCAGCGGGGCGTTGTCATTCACGTCTTCAATTTCAATGTAGACCTCAATAGTGGAATAGAGTGGAACGACACCCCTATCTGTGGCGTACACAGTCAGCCAGTACGACCCCGTTGTCTCTCGATCAAGAATGTCTGCAGTAGAGATGACTCCTACGAGAAAGTAGGGAAAGAGTGACTGAGAGGGCAAATTAAGAGACTAAGCCAGCCATCTCCAATAGAGAAGGGCTGTGCTAAGTAATAATGGCAAATGAAAAAAAAAAAGATGTTTCTCTTTACATCAAGACACTATTTTCCACAAAACTATACTAACTAGTTTGTCCATCATTTGAGACATATAATCACATTCACAAATACTTTATTTGACTTTCTGGCATGGATAAAACACATACACACACACGAGACAACTGGAAGCAATGGGAAGAGAGTGGGCCAGAGGTCAAAACACTTCCCATGATGCATGGGAAATCAGTGCACAATCACACCAATATTTCCATTTAACCTGAGGTTGCATTGATTTCTTATGCAACCAAAAGCTTTCCCAGGACACGATATTTTATCTGTTCATTCACAAAAGTGAAAAAGACCTTTCAAGTGTTCTTTAG
Organism: Madoqua kirkii; assembly: GCA_006408675.1. Classification (NCBI taxonomy): domain Eukaryota; kingdom Metazoa; phylum Chordata; class Mammalia; order Artiodactyla; family Bovidae; genus Madoqua; species Madoqua kirkii. Next base: position 16,415 of record SJYC01100326.1, read on the forward strand.
CCAATGGGATGGAAACTGCTTTGCATGCAAAAATATAAGCCTCCTTGATGCAATTCCCCTACAAATCAAATGTCACAGTTATTTTAAAAGAATCAGAGAAGACACTGTAACCTATACCAACATACTTTCTGCATGAGCTCTAGGTCCCTCAAGAACTCTACAGAGGGCCCTAAAAAAACTCTGAGCCACTTTGAGGGATATTTGTGGACAAGCATTTTAAATGAGGAGCAGAAAAAATGCCCAGCCTACTCCTTCCCACCTTTCTCATTTCAGGGTTGAAACAAGTGCCAAACAGGAAATCAAACATATGCCAGAAAAGTCAAAGGAAAACACTGTTCTTGAATATCATTACAGCCCGCACCCAAAGCACCGGAGCTGCAGAAGCATACTGCAGGAACTCTTAAGCACTCACCACTGCGAGGGGAAGACTCTGGGGCTCAGCTTATAAAAGCTCTAAAAGTAATTGGGATACGCATGAAAAGCATGGGATTCCTGTAAACTATTATACTGTAAAAAATATCCATGGACAGCGTGAAGAAGCAGTTCTCCAGTTCTGGCCTGAATCTTCTGTCCTTGTTTCTCCTATCAGAGTTTTGACCATATTAGGCGCATAATATGGCCTATAGATTTTGACTAAGCACACTGCTAAGTGTATCACCTGGGAGAGAGGAGAGCATCTATCCAGAAACAGGCCAGAAGAGTTGCCTAAAATTCAAAACAGCTAAGTGATTCAAAGGGAGACGGTACAACTGATGTTGAAGTTTTAGCTCTAAAGTTATCCATCAAAGAACCCTGCAGACTTTAAAATTCTCTCATAAATGAGGGCATTAAGTCTAAAATGTGAGTACGTAACATGTTTCAGGTTGCATGGCTAATTGGAGAACCCAGGTCTGCCTGCCTTGAATGTTCCGCTTTGAAATCCAGACTCCACTACTTGCCACTTCTTTGACTCTGTACAATGTGTTTAAACCCAGCAAGCCTAGTTTTATCACTCATATCTCAGGGCCATGGTGATCATGGAATTAATGCATGTCGAGTGTTTGGCACAAAGTTTGCAACATAATATAGTGTTAATAGATGCTGAGTATATGTTAAACCAAGATGAATCAAAATGAATACCCCAAAGCCTTGCAAATAGGGGCCACACCCCAAAGTAAGGGTGAAGAGAGAAGGTGAGATGTTTGGGGTGGAAAGTCTTGTTAGATATTATTTTCTTCTCCAGTCATGTGGCATATTGTTGCTTGGTCTTTGTGACTGCCCATGATACCTTTTCATGAAAATACTTGACTGGTTTGGGGAACAGCAAAGTTAGTCCATTAAAAAGAAAACTTAATTCAACAAGGAACAAAATCAAAGAAGTTAGGTCAGGTTTGTCTGTACCTTGGCTGATCACCCATCATGCATGTGCTCACATGCACAGATAGCAAGCATGCATCTGCGTACACACACATACACACACACACACACAGATTTGTAGTCACAGAATTGGTCTGTGGTCCCTAGAAATCACTAAATCACCTGTCAGACTGGGAGATGGTGTATTACTGGCTTTGGACATTTAGGTGATTTTGAAAAGTCCTTGGATGAAAGGTACCCATTAATGTAAATTAAAATATATGTGTGAAGTTTTACTCTGTTTTTTAATGAAACATCAGACATGTCCTCTAGAAGTTAGAATTCTCTCTCATTAATATGAAATATGTTTATGGCTATTTACTCATTAAATAGAAGTGCAAATGAGTATCTTGGATCACAGTGTTCAGGCATCATTCCTGATCCAAAAATCTGAGGACAAAAAGAAAAGAATGACTATGAAATGTGTTGACAATTATTTTAAGATCCATCCAAGGCTCCATATTAACCATAGTAAGCAACTAATGCCCAGCGATAGCATTTCCTCACTTTCTTCACTGTTTCATAGCTAATTATGATCCACATGGTCACAATTTAAAAATGGAAATCCGCATGAGCTTTTCTATCAAGCAAAAACTCGCTACTGAGGTTTCTAAAGACTGCCAAAATCATATAAGCCCATTGCTTTTTTTTATTACTACCATGCATTCCTTTTTACTTTTTTTTCAACTGAGGTATAATTGGCATACAATATCTACACACATTCAAAGAAAACAATTTGTAAGTTTTGATACCCTTGAACCAAGACAACAAGTACAATCATTATTTCCAAAAGTATTCTTCACCTCATTTTTAATCTAATTAAAATGCTCTCAGATTTTGCCTACCCCTCCTCCGCATGCAACAGATTAGCATCTGGTCCCATCAACTCATGGAAACAGAGGGGAGAAAGTAGAAGCAGTAACAGATTTTATTTTCTTGGCTCCAAAATCACTATGGACAGTGACTGCAGCCATGAATTTCCTCCTTGAGAGAAAAGCTATGACGAACCTAGACAGCATATTACAAAGCAGAGACATCACTTTGTTTATGAAGGTCCATCTAGTCAAGGCTATGGTTTTTCCAGTATTCATGTATGGATGTGAGAGTTGGACTATAAAGAAAGCTGAGCACTGAAGAATTGATGCTTTTGAACTGTGGTGTTGGAGAAGACTCTTGAGAGTCCCTTGGACTGCAAGGAGATCCAACCAGTCCATCCTAAAGGAAATCAGTCCTGGGTGTTCATTGGAAGGACTGATGCTGAAGCAGAAACTCCAATACTTTGGCTACCTGATGCAAAGAGCCGACTTATTGGAAAAGACCCTGATGCTGGGAAAGATTGAGGGCAGGAGGAGAAGGGGACGACAGAGGGTGAGATGGTTGGATGGCATCACTGACTCAATGGACATGAGTCTGAGCAAACTCCAGGAGATAGGGAAGGACAGGGGAGCCTGGTGTGCTGCTGTCCATGAGGTTGCAAAGAATTGGACACGACTGAGTGACTGAACAACAATTAAAAATAAATAAATAAACTGTTTACAGTGAGCTTCTAGAAGCAAGTTTCTGGGGGTGCTGCTCAGTAGAGAGCACTCAGGTGGAATATCCCAAATGCAGATACATCCTTCCCCACACGTTTCATCTATCACAGAAATACACAACATAGACCCTATTGAGGTACCCAATTTTATGTTGATATTTATTAAGATGCCCATTAAAAACTTCTTTAGAAATACAGTTGGGATTTTTTATACTCTTTGAGATATGCTTAGGTTTATAAAATTTTTCGCTGTCTATTTCTTCTTACTGTATAATAAAGGCAGACTGGAATTATTTGGGTAACAATATTTAATAGTATAAGCAGGTACATAAACTATATTTATTTATTTATTAGAACTGTGCACAGTTTGAAATGGAATAAGTTGATCCCAGCACGAAGCACGTGCCAGCTATAGTTGTTCTTTCTGACAAACAAATTATTAAAAAAAAACCACAACTATATATACCTTGTTCTTATCAACTAAGCTCCGAATATTGGAATTGAGAGGGAAAACTCATGGAGCTGTTCGAAGCAGATGAGTATCACAGGCTGGGTTACTCTCCTCATCATTTTCCAGCCGTATCTCCATACGGAGCAACCAAAGTGTCAAATGATATGCTGCCCCAGAAAAATGACATGCGAACACCCACAACTTCTCTAAAAAACACTGTCAACAAATGGTCTAGGGAATGCTTCGGTGGCCATGTGCCTACACAGCACGATGAAAATCCCTCTTCCAGGTAAAGTATTATAGATTCTCAGGCAGTTAAAAAAAAGACACACACCCACTTCTAATAGAGATTTATCTGTTTCCTTGTGCACATATGTATCTTTAATTCTTATTCCCAGTTAGTCAAAATATAACTCCCAATTCTCAGTGCACTTACATTTTGTAATAACTTCTTATTCTGAAATAATTATAAAGTAATAGGAAGGTACAAAGAAATGAACTAGAGTTCTGGGCAACCTTCACCCAGCTTCCCCCAGTGTTAATGTTAAGTATATTTTTAAATTGCTTATTTCTTCAAGAATCAAACACTTACTACTTTTATTTCTGAGAGAACATGGAATTCTTTCATGGGCTTCATAATCCCTTTTAGGCAACCCTTGCTTGCCTTTATTTAAGAGGATCACACAGATAACTATTTTTCTTTCTTTTCCTATTCATCCCTAGACTTGTATAAAGCTCTTATGGCCTTAGGAAGGATCACAGTTCTGAGCCGAGTGTGGTGATAATTAGGGCAAGAACAGGGATTTTATCCTCATAGCTCAACCCAGGTCACACCATTCACACCCGTGGCCAGCCCTATAACCTTTGCCACTCTGAAAGACTGAAATCAACTGCAATCAGCTGAAATGAGAGGAGCCAAGAGGCACAAAGCAATTGTGGGAGGACAGAATCTTAAAACAGGTATTCAAAATGCTTCAGGTACATTTCAGCATATACATACTACACACGCATATACTTTAATACACTTTATATGTCATATATTTGGCACATACTATATTTAAACATATGCTTTAAAGCACTTTTAAAAGTGAAAATTTAAAGCAAATCACCCAGCTAATCGAGTGGCAAAGTCAGGTCTGGAATCTGGAGCTGTGAAGCAGAGCACACTCTCTTTTCATTACTGGAGCCGCCTGCTGATCTATCCGCATGTGCCCATTATCATGAAAAAGAAGGCAATCCCATGCCCCAGCATCCCTCACAGTGGGTTGGTATCAGCTCTTTGGTAGCAGGAAATTCAATAGTTTCCTTGCTTCCCTCTATTTAAGTTGTTTTAATATATTATTCTGAATCCATTTTTATATCTCCTCAGAAGGTCCTCAGATGCTGGAATGGTTGGAGACCAGGAGAGCGGGAAGACAACCTCTTTCTTAAATACCCCATCACCCCTCTGCTTTTGTACAAAGATGTCTTCACTCCCTGCTCCTCCAGTCCTTGCCTCTGGGAACCAAACCATCTTCTCTGTTCCTCAAGGAAATTCCAGCTTCAGAGAACACCCTCCCCCTACCAGCCAGAGTCTGGGGTGCCCCCATCTGCTTTTACTTTGTCCCTTTACCAATCTCCTACGACCTCCCTGTGAATACAGAGCATTCTGTCTTGTTTTTCTCTTTCTAGGATGGAGGCTAGAAATTTGGAACACTGTAAATGTTGAATAAATAAATGAAGGCTAACATCACAACATTTGGTAAATACAAGCAAGTTGGGATGTCTGGCTCTTTATAGACAAGCACTCAGGAATAGCTTCATTTGAAAAAACAAACAGACAAACAAAAAACCAAAACTGAGTCATCTAGGCATCCTGTGATCACTAGGCAAAGGAAAATGGGATAGACTGAGCCTGTCATCCAGTTTAGATTTCTCTAGTGTACATGCAGGGTTATCTAGCTCTGGAAGTCAACTCTCCATCTGTGAACTATCCTGTTTGGTAAAACAGTTTTCTTTCTTTTTTTTTTAATTTTATTTATTTTAATTGGAGGATAGGTAGTTTACAATATTATGATGGCTTTCGCCATACATCAACACGAATCAGCCACAGGTATACACATGTCCCCCCATCCTGAATTCCCCTCCCACCTTCCTTCCCACCCCACCGCTTCAGGTGTCACAGAGCACCAGCTCCGGGTACCCCGAGGATAAGACAGTTTTCTTAAAAAACATGTGCAGTTTTGAGTCGTCCCTTTACTACCAAGAATGTGGATGGTGCCATGGTATTATCTTCAAGGCTTGAAGTCAAGATGCAGCTTCATGGAGACATCAGCTGATTTTATCATTCACTTACACATTGCACTGTAGACAGATTCACACCACAGACAGTCGGAATTAAAGCCCTGGGCCTGGAAGATACACTCTCTAGCTGGCTGCTAGTCCACTGATTCTCATCCACCTGACACTTTTGTTCTACTCTGTTCCCTCCTCTTCATACCAACTCCTATTGAGATATCTTTCATCTTTGCAGAGGAAGAAAAAGCCACAGCACAGTTGCAGGAAACAATTATGTCCTGAAATGCAAGCCGCCTTCATTCCATGGTATTTCACAAGGCAAGGCTGGAGAGCAGCACAAGAAATTAAGGCAAAACACTGCAGGCTGATTTCAAGCTTTTGTTTGGAGTTAATGAAAATGGACAGCTCTCCTCGTCTGTTTGGGACCCACGGATTTTAAAACTTAGCTGGCTGCTCAAAACCTCCCAGGAAGTTCTATGAACTTAGTAAACATACACTTGGTATTTGATTTTTTTTTTTTAAGACAAAATTTCAGGACCAGTTTTGAGTGGACTCAAAATGTATACCTGTTCTCTCTCTACAGTAAATCTGGTCTGTGTAGCTAGGACCAGATGCCAGCAGCCTGAAAACTGGAAGCGGACAGAGGACCAATCTGTAGCAACACATCCAGCTCTCATTGTTTCTTCTTTTCTTTTCTGTATCCCAGATTGTTCCCAGCCTCAGATCCTTTCTGTGGCCCATGCTAATTTGCATACCACCCCTAACCACAATGACTGGATTCACACAGTCGAGTAGAAAGGAAGGTTGAAATTTAAACCAGGAGAAAATGATTTCAGGAAATATATGAAATAAAGTCAAGAGTTAGTTTTGTTAAGTGTCTAAATGCATAGAGGTTATTTCACAAAGAGCAGTAATTCACTGGACTCTTTCGAAGAAATGAGCACACACCTCAGCACAAAGCATTTTGGTTATATACACAGAAATACTTTCTGGTAGCAATGGAGAGGAACAAAGAAACAGGTCTTTGGAGGAAGCTGGAGTTTCTATCTATTCCCATGCTTCAGTGACAGGAGATAGAGCAACAGAAAGGGAGAGACAGGGAGAAAGAAAGAAAAGAAACGGGGAGGAGGGAGGAAGGAAGGAAGGAAAGAAGAAAGAAAAAGAGAAAAAGAAAGAGGCAATCTTTTGCCTAGCAAAAACTTTTGGAGCATTCAAATTGGTTACCAGGTAAATCTTTGTGTTAAAAAGAGAAAGACTTCATTGTAAAAGAAAATATGTAAACTAAATACATTTTAAAAACACCCGTCATTTCATGACCCAAAGATAATAACTGTTAATGTCCTTGATGTATTGCCTTGCTCGACATTATTTTCTCCCCAAAGCAGAATATTTCTCAGGAATTGTGGATCTTCGTTTATTATCATCCACTGAACAGCTTTCCATACCAATACCTGTAATTCTATACATTTTGCTTTTAATGGTTGTGTGGTAATGCCCACTTGCCCACTAGCCAACTAACAAAAAATATAAGTCCCTCCATGCAAGAGTTTTCTCTGCTGCATCACTGTTGTCTGCCCTAGAGAAATGGCTAGTACACACTAGATGCTCAATAAATACTTGTTGAAATACTCATACAATGTTCATCATTTATTTAATGAAGCCCCTTTGCTAAATCATTTATTAGGTCTTATTTTATTTTTTGCTATTGTTAATATAATTCATGCTTAGATGAATAACCTTGCATCTATGTCTTTTTTCAATTATTTCTTAGAATAAATTTCTAGAGAGAGACATAATGAGTCAAAGGGTCTTGTATTTTTAAATGCATTTGAGTCAACTGTCTTCTAAAAAGTCTACACTACTTATAATCTCACCAGTAGTTTCTGACCACATTTTTTACTAAATTTTCAAAAAATCTGTATTATTGTTAATGGAAAAAATAATCTGCAATTTACCTTCTATAGAGCTAACAGCTGTCCTTATAAAACCCTTTAAATCATTCCTCATTGTATTTTAACCATTCGACTCAAAAACCAAATGCCATGTTTTTGTGGTGAGACAAAACACTGTTGACAGCAAGATGGTGCTAAAAATTTTATTGTAAAGAAAGACTTATATGAGGCACACCTTTAATGAAATTAACATCTGTCCACAAAAACAAATTCTTCAGCTTTAAAAAGTGCTGTAGTATTTTTAAATGAAATGTCAGAGCATAACCTTTAGCTCTTCAAGAAAGAACACTAGATATCAGTGATACTTTAATCCAATATTCAGGATTATCTACTACCAATTTAACTTAGCACAAAGGGCACCTGTATTCTCTGAGCAGACTAACTCTATAAGAGTCTTCATTTGGACAGGAATTTTTTTTTTCTCCCAGGTTCATTATGATACAATTGACACACATCCCAGTATAAGTTTAAGGTTGTACTTCACTGTGCTGTATGGCATAATTTCTTTACTCACATATACTGTGAAATGTTTACCACATTAAGTTTAGTTAGCATCCACGATCTCATATTGTGGATACCAAAAAAAAAAAAAAATCTGGGACTGGGAATTTAAATTTTGCTTAGAAAAGCCTTTTCATTTCCAAGACTAGAAGAAATATCTCCTGAACCAAAATGTCTGGGCTAATGCTTTAGGGTATGTACCACAGAGATATTCACAAAAGCTTTTGTGTTTACTTTAAAGCAATGCAAGGTGGTACAAAGTTCACTCTTAAAACTAGTATTGCACCACTTGAACTTTATGGAAATTTTCACTTTTGGAAAACTTCGTCTCCAAATTAAAGGGAATACTTTTTCCTTTTGCCTTTTTATTTCTTCTATATCAGAATATGGCAACTATAAGTCACACTGTAGATACAAAGCTCTTATCTACCACTTCACAGGGAGCGTCTCAGGTGGCACTAGTGGTAAAGAATCCACTTGCCAATGCAGGAGACACGGTTTGATCCCTAGGTCAGGACAGAGGAGCCCGGTGGGCTACAGTCTATAGGGCTGCAGAGCTGGACACGACTAAGCACTGTCATAGAAGAAGAGAAGAAGAAGCGCTCAGTCGAGTCCGACTCTTTGCGACCCCATGGACTGTAGCCTGCCAGGCTCCTCTGTCCGTGGGATTCTCCAGGCAAGAATACTGGAGTGGGTTACCATTTCCTTCTCCAGGGGATCTTCCCAACCCAGGGACTGAACCCAGGTCTCCCGCATTAGAGGCAGATGCTTTAACCTCTGAGCCACCAGGGAAGCCAAGTGCTGTCATACCATTCCATAATTAGCAAAAACCTTCAGAAACTTCCTAATAAAATAATGAAAGCATGCAGCTCACTTATTCTTTTTCTCAATTGAATGCACTGACTGTCACAGCTGAGTGGATATTTACCAAGAAAATATTTTTACTGAAGTTGCAGAGATAACTGCAATATGATACCCCAAAAAGCTGAAATGATTTCCTTGGCAAAAACACACTCTAGGGGATGGAAGTGAAGCACAGAGTAAACAAAGGAAGCTGGACTGAAGTCTAAGTTTAGTATTGTGGTTGCTTTTTCCTGAATGTAATTGAAAACTTATAACTATGTTTATTACAACAAGTTTATAAAAGCTTATCTAGGAGAAAAACACCCTCCAGAACTGTGTCTTCTTTCATTCTTTCAGGTTAAATCTGACTAGATTGCTTTTTCCTATAACAAGTTTTGCTGAAACTACACAGACAATGCCACATTTAGGTAATTAAGTTAGGCTGATTAGGTTATAGAGACTATACAGGCACATGAATAAAATCCTTGAAACCACCTTACCTTTCTTTACAGTGGAAACAATAAACTCTTTGCTTTCCTATTTATAACCAAATAACCACCTACAATAGCCCAGAGAAACCAGGGCCCAGAGGAGGGAAGTGTCTGGTTTCAGCTAATTGAGTTTCTCCCATTCTCATCTTCTACAGATTCCTTGGATTGTTTTCCAATTTTCATTCGCATTTCATCCCATTAAACGGTTCTAACCTCTGACATGTGCACGCCACCCTGGATACATCTTCTATTCATAACTGGGATGAAATGTGCCCACTTGCTCTGTGGACAGTACCAGAGGCACTGACAAGAGAGATAAATAGTCAGGCTGTTAGGCCAGCTTTTGAGAAAAAAAAAAAACAAAAGCAGACCCCTCATCTAGCTGGAGTCCTTAACATCAGGGTGTGCAGGCACAAGGCTTGCATTTTTGATAAACATGTAGCTGTTGACTTGCAGGAAGAAGAAAAGAAGAAGAAAAAAAGGCTACTATTAAGCCTAATGTGTTGTTACCATGATGATTTTATGCCTTGGATAGGAACTCTTTTCCAAAATTTCTATATTTAAAAGTGCTTATTGATTCTAAGCTGTGCAAACAGCAATACAGGTAAATGTTAGTTTTAGGACAAATTATTGAGATTTGTGAACAAATTGCTATGCCATTTTCTCAACATGGAGATAAAAAACCATGTTGAATTTTCTCCCCTTTGTAAGAACATTAATTAAAATACTGTCCATAATGTGATGTGAGTAATATGCAGGGAATCAGAAACAACTATTTTAGAAACTCTAAAAATAAAGCAGTGATACCATGACCTCTGCATTACTGTGAAAATTCCAGATAATTTGAAAATTATTTTATTATATACTGATTAAGACATGCATATGAATGGCTCCCAAGAATGGTTCTGAAGTTAGGTATAGACAGAATCTGTACATTACTGATAAATTTCCAGTATCCAAAGAAAGTTGAGTCACTGACATTAAAATGTGTAAGACTGGTATTTGGGAGGTATCCCTCAACAAATGTGGCTCCACGTTAAACTTACGGTAGTCAGATACTAGGAACACAGGAGGAGGATCAAAGAGCAGAGAGGAGGGGAGTTCAGAAAGGAGGCCTCTGGGCTGTCACGGTCTTCACTGCACACCCTTTCTCCTTTCACATGTCTACACTGCATAGTCCAACAGAGCTGAAATCCCATGTACCTAAGGAAGGCTGCAACAGCAAAGGACGACATGGGAACTGTGATATTAAAGAGGAGGCAGGAATAAAAGACGAAGAGCTAAAAAAATAAAGAGGATGCAGGGAAAAAGAAATACCATATGGTATTACTTATATGTGGAATTTAACATGTGACACAAATACACTTATCTATGAAACACAAACTGACACAAAGACATAGAGAACAGACTTGTGATTGCCAA
>SJYC01100327.1:0-12746 GCA_006408675.1 Madoqua kirkii
AAAAAAAAAATCACTAAAATGAGTTAGACCTCCTCCCTCCATGCCCAAGTCTGAGCACTGACCTCCCAAGAAGCCTGGCTCGTTCCTGGAGTCTGGGCGGTCTCTTGGCTCTTAACATTGTATTTTTCATGGCACAACTGGCTTATGTGTATGATCGGAACCTGACAGCTATGGCTGTTCTAAAATGAAAAACTACAACTATTTAGCTTCCATTACATATAATTCACAATCTCTGATGGAAATGTTCAAGTCACTTAGGACTCTGATTTGGAACCATGTATCTGTTTTAATTCAGATGACAGCAGTAATTCATTTGGACAACATGATTCATATAATGTGCTTCTCCTTCACTGTAACCTTTGTGTTATGAAATGATGCTGTTTCATGAGACCACCTCGAAAGACTAAGAAGCAAATCCTTTTACATATATGAGTCTTATTACTTATCCAATGTATAGAAATTTTTATTCCTACAGGAGAAGAACAAGTGTGTATTTTTTTTTATTTTAATTGGTAATGATCACTGAGTTAAGTCCAAACTGTGTATTTTTTTAATGAAATACAATAGGAGGGAAAAATCAGTGTTGTGTATAAAAAGGATAAATAGTGCTTTGTAAACTTATATATGTGAGAATGACAGGGACAGTACAGTGGGCTATGATACAAAATGCATTTAAGTGCACTTTTTACTGAGGGTGATGACCAAAAAAAGGCAGAAAATGGCTGATAAATTGACTGTGAATGAAAGACTCTCAGTCGTGTCTGACTCTTTGCGATTGCATGAACTATGCAGTCCATGGAATTCTCCAGGCCAGAATACTGGAGTGGGTAACCTTCTCCAGGGGATCTTTCTAACCCAGGGATCAAACCCAGGTCTCCTGCACTGCAGGCAAATTCTTTACCAGTTGAGCCACCAGGGAAGCCCCATAAATTGACTGTACTGCTACTGCTGCTGCTAAGTCACTTCAGTCATATGAAGTCACTTTGTGTGACCCCATAGATGGCAGCCCACCAGGCTCCCCCATCTCTGGATACTCCAGGCAAGAACACTGGAGTGGGTTGCCATTTCCTTCTCCAATGCATGAAAGTGAAAAGTAAAAGTGAAGTCGCTCAGTCATGTCCGATTCTTAGTGACCCCATGGACTGCAGCCCACCAGGCTCCTCTGCCCATGGGATTTTCCAGGCAAGAGTACTGGAGTGGGGTGCCATTGCCTTCTCTAATAAATTGACTGTAAATGACCCTAATTTTGAAGTCAGGAATCATAGTGAAAATTCAGGTAAAAAGTCTTCATTTTATCTCTGTCCTTTATTAGTGATGTGCCCGTGGGCAAATAACAACTTCTCTGCTTGCTTCCTTACCTATAAAATAGGGAGGGCACCTCATAAAGTTACTTGAGGTTTAAAGAATATAAATGTGTTTAATTCATATTATAATTATGGTAGGAAACACAGACTGTTTACTATTTAAAATGCCCAGCACAGTGCCTGGTACATAATAGAAAGTGTGAAAGTGTTAGTCACTCACTGATGTCCTACTCTTTGCAACCTGATTGACTGTAGCCTGCTACGCGCCTCTGTCCACGGAATTCTCCAGGCAAAAATACTGGAGTGTGTAGCCATTCCCTTCTCCAGAAACTCTTCATAACCCAAGGATTGAACCTGGGTCTTCTGCATTGCAGGCAGACTCTTTATGGTCTGAGCCACCAGGGTATATAATAAGTACTCTTTCAGTTCAGTTCAGTTGCTCAGTTGTGTCCAACTCTTCGCGACCCCATGAAGTGCAGCATGCTGGGCCGCCCTGTCCATCATCAGCTCACGGAGTTCACTCAGACTCACATTCATTGAGTCAGTGATGCCATCCAGCCATCTCATCCTCTGTCGTCCCCTTCTCCTCCTGCCCCTAATCCCTCCCAGCATCAGAGTCTTTTCCAATGAGTCAACTCTTTGCATTGGAATGCAGAATGAAGCAGGACAAAGACTAATAGAGTTTTGCCAAGAAAATGCACTGGTCATAGCAAACACCCTCTTCCAACAACACAAGAGAAGATGCTACACATGGACATCACCAGATGGTCAACACCAAAATCAGATTGATTATATTCCTTGCAGCCAAAGATCGAGAAGCTCTATACAGTCACCAAAAACAAGACCAGGAGCTGATTGTGGCTCAGATCATGAACTCCTTATTACCAAATTCAGACTCAAATTGAAGAAAGTAGGGAAGACAGCAAGACCATTCAGGTATGACCTAAATCAAATCTCTTATGATTATACAGTGGAAGTGAGAAATAGATTTAAGGGCCTAGATTTGATAGATAGAGTGCCTGATGAACTATAGACAGAGGTTCATGACATTGTACAGGAGACAGGAATTAAGACCATCCCCATGGAAAAGAACTGCAAAAAAGCAAAATGGCTCTCTGGGGAGGCCTTACAAATAGCTGTGAAAAGTACTTTTTAGATGCTAGTAATTATTGTTTTTATATTATATTTTTAAAGTATTACTATTGTTTTATAAGGCAATATGTATTTTATGATCAAGTATTGCCTAAAATAGCATCACCAGCTCAGTGTACATGAATTTGAGTAAACTGTGGGAGATGAGAGGATAAAGGAGCCTGGCATGCAGAATCCATGGAGTTGCAGAGTCAGGCATGACTTTGCAACTGAAGAGCAACAACAAAAAAATTGCCTCAAATGCAAAAATCAAGTATTACATTCCAAGCTCAATGGACATAACTAAGCAAACAAGACTGGCACTCTTGTCATTGCCACACTTTCTGATTCAAATCTCTTGACATTCAGCTGAAAATTTAGCTACTAACTCATTATTTAACCCTGGATAACAAAAGCAAGAAACTGAGAACTGAACATTACATTAGCATTTCATCAGCTGAAGTTAAACTCACTGGTCAGACGAAAGCAAAGCAGAGTAGGTATATAAGGTTCAAGCGATGCCCGCTGCCTTTGATGGAGTGCTGACTGTACCGTAGCACTTACTCACAGGCGCCATATTAAACCCATTTTAGAGATAAGAAAACAGGTTTGAAAGTTGCAATGATGTTTGCAAGGTCATAGCATTATAAGAGAATCATGCTTTGCTTTCATGTCTGGGGAATCTTGAGAATCTCAACACAGGAAGAACATCACAGTCATCAAATTCACACATCCCCTGTGGCAGGTGAAGGCTCACTATATTGGTGAGCTCCCTCCTCCCGAGCCTTTCTGCTCCATCGATAGGCAGATGTAACTGATAGAAAGCTCCTTCTCATACTGGACCCGCATATTTGCCTGCCTACACTTTCCACCCACTGGAACACTACAGAATATATATTCAGCCTCTTCTATTTCACATAACTGAATACAACGAACGAATCTGTCTCCTCTCTGTCTCTCTTCTCTGGAGTCAACATTCCTAGTTGTCTTTGGATTTCACTCTTATAAGATGGCTTTTACCCATTCTTCACATGCTGTTCATCTACTCCCCTAGATGGTACTCAATCTGAAAACACCCTGCAATGCACTATTCCCAATGCACAAAGCCTGTCCAGAGTACCGGAAAACTGGTTCATTTAAAACCACACTTGGGCATCACTGTACTTGGAGGCCATGTTAAGCTAAATAGAGACAAACTGCATCACAATTTCATCCCCAGGTTTTGGTCACCTAAAGAGTCAATCCAAGTGAGCTTCCAGGCCATGCTTCCACCCTTCATTTCTACAACCACATTTCTGAACCTCAATGAAAGTTTTATTTTCATCCCTGTAATATTTCCTTGCCTTGTTTTTGGCCCAGCTTTTCAGCCTAGAGAGGCCATTTCAATTCTTAACTTTGTCTTTCATAAAATTAACTCATTCTCAGGAGTATATCACATGCAAATGTAAAACATACGTGGTTACATTAAACCACTGTAAGTTGACAGCCGAGGCGAGCAGATGGGAATGTGTATATACACCCACAAAAGCACCCATTTTTTGCTTCTCTCATTAAATCTTGAGCTCACGTGCTCCTGAGCCCTGCGCCTTCTCCTTTCACTACATTGTGTGGGCACAAAGGTCACCATATTCATTTTGACTGAATGATTATTAATTTGCACATGTCAAAACTCACTGCTAGAATTGATGATAAGCCAAGAGGCAGGAGAGGAAATAAAGCACCACACATCTGAAGTGCGGGTTCAAAGGCAAGGACTGGCACGTGTTTCTTCCCTGAACCCAATCAGTCAGAGACGTGACAGAAAATGGAAATCCATACGAGAAAGGAATCTGGCAGAAAGACGATAAAGAGAGACAGGAAGAAAACACACATATGCACACACCTACATACACACACACACACACACACACACACACTCAACTGACTGGTGAAATTTGGTTACTAGAAGGCTTTCACACACGAATACTGCCATTTAATGGATTAGATCCTTGACTTTGTATTACTATGAATAGACAGCCTATTAGGGCCTTGCTATTTACGGTTTCCACAAGGCAACATGATTTCCCAGTAGTATATTACCATTAATTGGTAAAAGGCACTCTAGGAATATCAGTCTAAGACAATAGCTCAGCCACAATTAAAAGAGAATTGCATTTGCTGACCTAGACGACAAAGCCAAGTGTGCCTGGGAAATTCTCCGCAATATTTTACAACCTGAACTAATTAAAGATCACATTTTCCGTACAGCCAGAGAGCAAACACGAGAAATACCCCTCAGCTGAAGACTTTCTAGTTTGATGGTTACTATAATGAGTTTAGTCCCAAAGGGACAAGACAATAGAAAGCCGCTTCTGTCTGAAGGTTGTGGCGTGAAACTCAGAAATCCCTTAATTTTTGAGCAATTCTTTCTTGTGTAGTATCAACTTCATCCAAAGCCCCACAGTCCATTTCTTTTCTTACAGTGAACACAGG
The DNA here is from genome assembly GCA_006408675.1 of Madoqua kirkii. Taxonomy (NCBI): domain Eukaryota; kingdom Metazoa; phylum Chordata; class Mammalia; order Artiodactyla; family Bovidae; genus Madoqua; species Madoqua kirkii. The sequence goes on from SJYC01100327.1 coordinate 4,908, forward strand.
GAAGGTAGGGGGGAAATGCATTGCATTGTAGCCTGCTAAATTTCTCAGATTTAATGTTGACAAAGATTAAGAATAGCATATCACCATTGCCAGACTCTGTGGTGGATGAGTTTCCATTATTAACTTAGGGGAGTCTTCCCTCATCTAAAACAGGCAGCAGACTAAACCTGTTTTTACTATATGATTAAGGTATCTTTACACAGGCAGCCCAAGGCACCTCGAGTTATTGCTCTATTGCCTGGAGGTAAATTAAGGTGATCTTTTTCCTTTTCCCCATGTCTAATAGGATTGTACATTCTGCTTCTGGCAAACCGATCACACTATTACCTACTGCAGAAACCTCATTTCCGAATGCTGATGTGTGTTCTGTCACATTGGGCTTGAAAAAAAATACTTCTTACTACTTTGTTCTGATAAGGGGGAATCTTGCAAGAAGGATGCTTTCTGGGAGGGAAAGCAAAACACAAAAGAAAAATGCACATTAGGCACTTTATGTGAATTACCAGATGTCATTATTTGAAAACATTTCTCTTGTTTTTCCTTCTTCAAATTCTTTTTACAGTCAGCCTACTCCTGCTGGCCAGCATTTTAAAGCATCAGGGCCGTTGTGGTAGGTGCAGGTTATCTTTCATCTCCAACATAAATCTGTTCTTAGAAGAAAAAAGTACCTTCTGATAATAAGATGTTTAAAGTTAAATGCAATAACTTAATCTAAACCAGTGCTCTATGACACAATACAAATCTTCGAGAATTGATAGATACTTAAAGAAAAAAAAATCAATATGTAATGTGTGTGATTAGTCTTAGCATTTTAGTGTCAATAAGCCCTGAATATTCTAGCCAACAAGTATTTATTGAACATCTACTATGCTTCATGAATTTTCTCAATCTGTGGATACAGCATGGAATGTGAAAGCCCAAAGAGAACTGAAAGCACTTTCCGTTTCACAATATCATTAAGCTTTCTCTAACATAACATAGGCCTCAGTACAATTCCAATCTGAATTTCAAAAATTTCTGCATCAGATGCTTGAGATAAGTAAAGGGAATGGATGTTCTGCATTAACACTCCAAGTCTCAGATGCTGTTATAGGTGCCTTGACTTCTATGCTATCACAGTTTTTGATAAAGGTCATGTTTCTGATGCGTTCCATTCCAACACGAGTAAATAACTGCTTTATAAGTTTTTTTAAGATTTAGTATTTCACATGACGGTCATTTCCAATAAGGCAATTAAAGCTTTGCTCATGTACGAGATGACTCAAAGTGTCACAGAGAACAGCAAAGCCAAGTTCAGATGTGACTGCTGGGGAGTCAGGCAGGCTCACTCACCCTGCAAATCCCTTGCATCCATGTAGCACTACAAAGCCAGGAGATTCCAGGTGGATTCTCAGCAAAATTAGGAATTGCTCGTATCAGGTACCCTCAAAGCAGTTCTTGAATACTCAAAACCACTGGTGTTATATCTTTGATTATTAAAGGTATACTCTGCTGAGTACTGTGTAGCAAGATTTCATTTGGTTGTCATTTATAGTTAACATTTGGATGGTAATGACAGTTGCGCATAAAATGCGATAAAATACGTGGTCCTGAGCTGCTACTCAGAAAATCTTAAGTGACTGGATCAGCTCATACCATATGGAGACTTGGCCAGTTCCTTACCTGCCTCCCTCCCTCACCCCCTTCCCCAGCAGAATCAGTCACTCCATCTACTAGATTTCCAAAATAAATTTTCTATATCATTAATAAAGCACTCAAGGTTTCCTAGGTCCATGAAGTGGCAAAGTGTCAGACATAGCGACTAAACAGCAGCAGCAATGAAGCACTCACGTGCTATACAGCAATTATCCCTTTTAATGTGTCTATTCAAGGCCCTAGGGCATGTAGTCGGAGAGGGCAATGGCACCCCACTCCAGCACTCTTGCCTGGAAAATCCCATGGGCAGAGGAGCCTGGTAAGCTGCAGTCCATGCAGTCCAAGAGTTGGACACTACTAAGCGACTTCACTTTCACTTTTCACTTTCATGCCTTGGAGAAGGAAATGGCAACCCACTCCAGTGTTCTTGCCTGGAGAATCCCAGGGATGGCGGAGCCTGGTGGGCTGCTGTCTATGGGGTCGCACAGAGTTGGACACGACTAAAGTGACTTAGCAGCAGCAGGACATGTAATAGTCACTTCTGTATCAGAAAGAGAATAGGTCTTCAACAAATGTTTACTAAATGAATGACACCAAAATGGCCTTTGTAAGTATGCTTGCACTAAAGATGAGCAGTGGCGCAAAGTTGCACCCAACTGCAGAACAGCAGAGAAAGGGTAAATTCTGAGAAACCCTTCAGTCCACCTTGACATTTAAACAAGACCTTATAAAAAGACCAAAAACTGCATTCCTTTATACAGTATCCTTGTCATGTTGATCAAAGGCTTCTGACCAACTTAAACTAGGTCACCTTGATAACTGCTAGATGATGTCATATCATAAAATCTTGAAGACAGACCTGGGTCAAGGTCTGACTCTGTCATGAACCAGCTGTATGACCTTGCGCCAATATTAAACTTTTCAAGAGCCTCGGCTTCCTCCTTCGTAAAATCAAGCTGAGAATGGCACCTACTTCACAGAAGAGTTGAGCAAGAAATGTATATGGCAGGGTTGTACTGATTTTAGTTTCTATTTGTATCAAATTTCCCATTCTAAAAGGATAATCCCCACCCAAAAGCTCTGCACCAGGCACTTGCTGGTGGCATTTTAAAATGCCTAGATATTAACCTTGATTTGAATCCTTTTACCAAAAATAACCCTCTGGGGGCACTTCCCTGGTGGTCCAGTGGCTCAGAATCCACCTGCTAATGCAGGGGACATGGGTTCGAACCCTAGTCTGGGAAAACCCCACATGCCTTGGAGCACCAAACCTCTGTGCCACAACTCCGCAAGCCCGAGCATCTGGAGCCTGCACTCTGCAAAGAGAGAGGCCACTGCAAGGAGGAGTCTGCGCCCCGCGACAGACCAGCCCTGCTCGCCCACCTGGAGAAAAGCCCAGGCAGCAACGAAGGCCCAGCGCTGCTCAAATAACTAAATAAAATTTAAAAAATAATCCTCCTGAGAGAGTCTCACTTAAAAAAAATCTGCCCAGACCTCAATTAAGTGCCAGGCGGCAGGGAGACAGCTGTGGTCACTTCTCTGATGGAGTAAAAAGACTAAGAGGAGATGGAAACCAAACCCACCACAATGGAAAAGTGGGATGAAGTTTGTCACTGGACGCACATCAAGTTCGTAAGCAACGGGAATCCCAGGGACCTCAGGAAATAGGTAGCAGAGATGCAGACTGGGCCACAGAATTCCAGAAACTCTAGACATATGCAGTTGAACTCCATCGCCAAAGTCAGGTTCAGTCAGTTCTAATGAGGAGGATGAACCTAGAGACAGACAGCGTACAGTGAGTCAGAAAAACACATATTGTATATTAAGGCATATATATGGAATCTAGAGAGATGGTGCTGATGAACCTATTGCAGGGCAACATGGAGACATAGAAGTAGAGAACAGGCTTGTGGCCACAGTGGGGGCGGGAAGGGCGGGGTGGGCTGAGAGAGCAGCGTGGGCACATGACATCACCATAAAACAGCCAGCCAGCGGGGAGCTGCTGTGTGAGCAGGGAGCTCACATCTGGTGCTCTGTGACCACCTGGAGGGGTGGGGGAAGGAGGTGGGGTGGAGGTGCAAGAGAGCGGGGACAGATGTACTCCTGTGGCTGATTCATGCTGACCACAGTAGAAACTGACACACTATTGCAAAGCAGCTATCCTCCAATTAAAAATCAGTAAAAAAAAAACACAAAACAAAACAAAAAATTTGAAGCACTCACGTGCTATACAGCAATTATCCCTTTTAATGTGTCTATTCAAGGCCCTAGGGCATGTAGTCGGAGAGGGCAATGGCACCCCACTCCAGCACTCTTGCCTGGAAAATCCCATGGGCAGAGGAGCCTGGTAAGCTGCAGTCCATGCAGTCCAAGAGTTGGACACTACTAAGCGACTTCACTTTCACTTTTCACTTTCATGCCTTGGAGAAGGAAATGGCAACCCACTCCAGTGTTCTTGCCTGGAGAATCCCAGGGATGGCGGAGCCTGGTGGGCTGCTGTCTATGGGGTCGCACAGAGTTGGACACGACTAAAGTGACTTAGCAGCAGCAGGACATGTAATAGTCACTTCTGTATCAGAAAGAGAATAGGTCTTCAACAAATGTTTACTAAATGAATGACACCAAAATGGCCTTTGTAAGTATGCTTGCACTAAAGATGAGCAGTGGCGCAAAGTTGCACCCAACTGCAGAACAGCAGAGAAAGGGTAAATTCTGAGAAACCCTTCAGTCCACCTTGACATTTAAACAAGACCTTATAAAAAGACCAAAAACTGCATTCCTTTATACAGTATCCTTGTCATGTTGATCAAAGGCTTCTGACCAACTTAAACTAGGTCACCTTGATAACTGCTAGATGATGTCATATCATAAAATCTTGAAGACAGACCTGGGTCAAGGTCTGACTCTGTCATGAACCAGCTGTATGACCTTGCGCCAATGATTAAACTTTTCAAGAGCCTCGGCTTCCTCCTTCGTAAAATCAAGCTGAGAATGGCACCTACTTCACAGAAGAGTTGAGCAAGAAATGTATATGGCAGGGTTGTACTGATTTTAGTTTCTATTTGTATCAAATTTCCCATTCTAAAAGGATAATCCCCACCCAAAAGCTCTGCACCAGGCACTTGCTGGTGGCATTTTAAAATGCCTAGATATTAACCTTGATTTGAATCCTTTTACCAAAAATAACCCTCTGGGGGCACTTCCCTGGTGGTCCAGTGGCTCAGAATCCACCTGCTAATGCAGGGGACATGGGTTCGAACCCTAGTCTGGGAAAACCCCACATGCCTTGGAGCACCAAACCTCTGTGCCACAACTCCGCAAGCCCGAGCATCTGGAGCCTGCACTCTGCAAAGAGAGAGGCCACTGCAAGGAGGAGTCTGCGCCCCGCGACAGACCAGCCCTGCTCGCCCACCTGGAGAAAAGCCCAGGCAGCAACGAAGGCCCAGCGCTGCTCAAATAACTAAATAAAATTTAAAAAATAATCCTCCTGAGAGAGTCTCACTTAAAAAAAATCTGCCCAGACCTCAATTAAGTGCCAGGCGGCAGGGAGACAGCTGTGGTCACTTCTCTGATGGAGTAAAAAGACTAAGAGGAGATGGAAACCAAACCCACCACAATGGAAAAGTGGGATGAAGTTTGTCACTGGACGCACATCAAGTTCGTAAGCAACGGGAATCCCAGGGACCTCAGGAAATAGGTAGCAGAGATGCAGACTGGGCCACAGAATTCCAGAAACTCTAGACATATGCAGTTGAACTCCATCGCCAAAGTCAGGTTCAGTCAGTTCTAATGAGGAGGATGAACCTAGAGACAGACAGCGTACAGTGAGTCAGAAAAACACATATTGTATATTAAGGCATATATATGGAATCTAGAGAGATGGTGCTGATGAACCTATTGCAGGGCAACATGGAGACATAGAAGTAGAGAACAGGCTTGTGGCCACAGTGGGGGCGGGAAGGGCGGGGTGGGCTGAGAGAGCAGCGTGGGCACATGACATCACCATAAAACAGCCAGCCAGCGGGGAGCTGCTGTGTGAGCAGGGAGCTCACATCTGGTGCTCTGTGACCACCTGGAGGGGTGGGGGAAGGAGGTGGGGTGGAGGTGCAAGAGAGCGGGGACAGATGTACTCCTGTGGCTGATTCATGCTGACCACAGTAGAAACTGACACACTATTGCAAAGCAGCTATCCTCCAATTAAAAATCAGTAAAAAAAAAACACAAAACAAAACAAAAAATTAAAAAAAAAAAAAACACTTTCACCAAGTAAAGAGGCTAAACAGAGGCCATCTTGTGGCATGTGTTTAATCCCAGGGAAGGGTGGAGGATGCAGTGCGCATGTGTGAATCACCCGATGATTATCACCTGCCACCGTGAATACTCTGCAAATATTAGCACTTCCTGGCTCTGGAGTGTTGCCTTCAGCCTCTCTGGCTCTCTCCAACAACACAGGAGGGTTTCTTCAAACCTGCTCTCAGAAAGTAAAACTTAACCCTCTTTTCCTAAAGCAGTTTGCAAACCTAATACCTTTGGGCTAGATGCTGAACTCTTTCCTTCTTTACACTCAACAAGGAATCAGCAAGTGTCTGCTGTGTGCCCATCCCCACTCTAGAGAGAGGAGCACCCGCATGAGCAGAGCAGAGGTCTTGCACTGGCGGGCACAGCCTAGGGGCCTCTGACAGGTGCCATGGAGTATAGGAGATATGGCAGGAATTCTGTGCAAGGGAAAGCGGCACATGTGGGCATGCTGTGGACTCCAGCTCCATCAGCTGTCATAGAAGTTCCCACGGAGGGAGAAAGTGCGATCTGGGCTCACAAGATGAATAAGATCTCCAGGCAAGGGAGGGGTTATGGGAGTAGAGATTTTCCAAGAGGCAGCAGGAAGTCTGGCGCTGGTAACAGAGGCCACCTGGGTTAGAAGTGGGGCTGGAGGGGCCAGGGGTGCGGTGGAGAGGTGGCTTGGGGTGAGCAGATGGCGAAGGTCCGTGACGTTACACTCAGACAGCAAATATTCACTGACCACTCTGCCAGACACTGGGGACAGAATCAGGAGCAAAATCTCGATTCAGCTGGAATATTTTCTAAGTAAGAGGTTACATATGCTGTAAGATCCATTGGGTTTTAATAAATATTGTTCAGTGGGTTGAGCTGGCAGAGTGATCCTAATCCAAGCCTTCACCCAATACTCTGCACAATAGATTTAATCCATGCACAGTTCCTCCCCCCGCCTCCATTTTTGCACTGAAAATTGTCAGTGCTCATCTTTTGGATGGATCCACAGCAGAGCAAATGCAGGTCTAAGGAAGATTTTACAGATTATCAAATGAAGAGCTAAAACTTGGAAGTGTCTCTTCAGCTCTGATTTAAACCAGCTGATGTAGATTCAAATAGAGCTAATGACCAAAATTATCTATATCCCACGTGGCTTGCACTACAAAGAGCTCTATTAAACTGGCCTATCAAGGGCCTGAAAAAATAGCATACTGTGTAAATAGCTTTATTTCTCTCTAAAGACCCTCCTGTGGATGTTATGTCTCAGAAGTCACTGGAGTTGGTTGGACGACCTCTCCAGCATGAAGCTGGGCCCCATTTACCAGCTGCAAGGAGATTATTCCCAGTGATGACTAACAAGAAGAGAGTGTGTGTTAGCCATTGACTCAAACGGTGAACTCTGCTCTGAAAAGTTTTAGGCTTCTGAAGAAAAGACTTTCAAGGATGACCAGTGGTTTACTTTCTGCTTCTTTCCTGTGTGTGGGCAAATTGCAAACAATGTGCTTCTAAGGTACTTTAGGAGAAACTGTGAAAAACAGTGACAGTTGATATGCATCTCAGATTGTTTTGAGTCAAATCAGCCAGTCAACATTTATCGAAGATTCCATTGTGTTCAAATTGTTGCAACTGTCCAGTGCCATCACACAGAAATAGGCATTTGGAAAAAGATACATGCTGAGCCCAGAGATTTGTCACTAACTACTTATGCAATCTCCGATAACTCACCCTTGCTATAAGACTCAGCCACCTCATCTGTTCACAAAGAAGGATGTCTTTTGCCCTGCCAACCTCTCCAGGTTGCTGTGAGTAGCAAACGAGATGAGTTTACAACAGCACTTCGGAAAGTACGATTTACTAGACAAACACAATGACCTTCATTTAATAGTGGAAGCTTTCTTATCTTCGAGGAGGTTATAGACCAGCAATGAAGAA
>SJYC01100328.1:0-37059 GCA_006408675.1 Madoqua kirkii
GCTTAGTGGTCTCTGATTTGTGCTTATAATGTATGTTTTAGGATTATTAATGTGTGGATTATTTGGCCCTCGGGCCCATTCCTGGGTAAATTTGGGAATCTGAAATACAGTGTTTCATTAAGGTAGAAATTATAATTTCCACAGGTTTTGTTAAAGTTCCCACAGTAGAAGTCTATATGCCAGACCTGCATTGACTTTAGTTTTTATTTGTATGGAATTTTTCATGCTAAAATGATATGTCCCCAACCAAAAGTTCTGCACTAGGCACCTGCTGGTGGCATTTAAAATGCACAGATGTTAACTTTGATTTAAATGCACAGATATTAACCCAGGACAGCTTCACATAAGTGTGTTCTGACAACACCTGAGGTAACATAAGGGACGGTAGGAAGGAGGTCCTATAGTAGGACTGCCTGACTTTAAATCTCAATTACTCATTATGGAAAATATTGGGCAAATCACCCACATTCTGTGATCCCCAGTTTCCTCATCTGTGAAACACGTATGACCATAGATCCTCTTATTTTACAGGATTACTGGGGCAAAAAATCAAATGGGAAAATGTACAGTGTCTGCCACAGTACCTGGCACAATAGTGTTTATTAATGATCATGATGTTGCAGGAACGGCCAAGAGGAGCTACCCGGAGTCCGAGGCCAGTGGTGGCCGGGAAGACACACCCTGCGTCCAAGGTCACTGGCGGCCGGGAGGAGACACCTTGCATCTGAGGTCAGGGGCAGCTGGGAGAAGCCACCTTGTGCCCAAGGCCAGGGCCAGTGACTATGAGAAGCCACCCCAGGCCCGAAGCCAGTGGCGGCAGCTGGGAGGAGCCACCCACGCGCGAGGCCACGGCCGGTGGCCAGGAAGAGCAACCCAAGGGGCGGTGGCTGCTCAAGCGCAAGAGGGCCTAGAGGAGCTATCCCACGTTGAAGGTCAGGAACGACGGCGATAAGGAGATACCCATCATCCAAGGTAAGGAGCAGCCGTGAAGAGATACCCCACACCCAAGGTAAGAGAAACCCAAGTAAGATGGTAGGTGTTGTAAAAGGGCATCAGAGGGCAGACACACTGAAACCATACTCACAGAAATCTAGTCAATCTAATCACACTAGGACCACAGCCTTGTCTAACTCAGTGAAACCAAGCCATGCCTGCTGGTCAACCCAAGACGGGCTGGTCATGGTGGAGAGGATTGACAGAATGTGGTCCACTGGAGAAGGGAATGGCAAGCCACTTCAGTATTCTTGCCTTGAGAACCCCATGAACAGTATGAAAAGGCTAAATGATAGGATACCAAAAGAGGAACTCCTCAGATCATTAGGTACCCAATATGCTACTGGAGATCAGTGGAGAAATAACTCCAGAAAGAATGAAAGGATGGAGCCAAAGAAAAACAATATCCAGCTGTGGATGTGACTGGTGATAGAAGCAAGATCCGATGCTGTAAAGAGCAATATTGCATAGGAACCTGGAATGTCAGGTCCATGAATCAAGGCAAATTGGAAGTGGTCAAACAAGTGATGGCAAGGGCGAACATTGACATTCTAGGAATCAGTGAACTAAAATGGACTGGAATGGGCGAATTTAACTCAGATGACCATTATATCTACTACTGCGGGCTGGAATCCCTCAGAAGAAATGGAGTAGCCATCATGGTCAACAAAAGAGTCTGAAATGCAGTACTTGGATGCAATCTCAAAAATGACAGAATGATCTCTGTTCGTCTCCAAGGCAAACCATTCAGTATCACAGTTATCTAAGTCTATGGCCCAACCAGTAATGCTGAAGAAGCTGAAGTTGAACAATTTTATGAAGACCTACAAGACCTTTTAGAACTAACATCCAAAAAAGAATGTCCTTTTCATTATAGGGGACTAGAATGCTAAAGTAGGAAGTCAAGAAACACCTGGAGTAACAGGTAAATTTGGCCTTGGAATGTGGAATGAAGCAGGGCAAAGACTAATAGAGTTTTGCCAAGAAAATGCACTGGTCATAGCAAACACCCTCTTCCAACAACGCAAGAGAAGACTCTACACATGGACATCACCAGATGGTCAACACCAAAATCAGACTGATTATATTCTATGCAGCCAAAGATCGAGAAGCTCTATACAGTCAACAATACAGGGGCTGACTGTGGCTCAGATCATGAACTCCTTATTACCAAATTCAGACTTAAATTGAAGAAAGTAGGGAAAACTGCTAGACCATTCAGATGTGACCTAAATCAAATCCCTTATGATTATACAGTGGAAGTGAGTAATAGATTTAAGGGCCTAGATTTGATAAATAGAGTGCCTGATGAACTATGGAATGAGGTTCCTGACATTGTACAGGAGACAGGGATCAAGACCATCCCCATGGAAAAGAACTGCAAAAAAGCAAAATGGCTGTCTGGGGAGGCCTTACAAATAGCTGTGAAAAGAAGAGGGGCAAAAAGCAAAGGAGAAAAAGAAAGATATAATCATCTGAATGCAGAGTTCCAAAGAATAGCAAGAAGAGATAAGAAATACTTCTTCAGTGATCAATGCAAAGAAATAGAGTAAAACAACAGAATAGGAAAGACTAGAGATCTCTTCAAGAAAATTAGAGTTACCAAGGGAACATTTCATGCAAAGATGGGCTCGATAAAGGACAGAAATGGTCTGGACCTAACAGAAGCAGAAGAGATGGCAAGAATACATGGAAGAACTGTACAAAAAAGATCTTCACGACCCAGATAATCATGAGGATGTGATCACTCATCTAGAGCCAGACATCCTGAAATGTGAAGTCAAGTGGGCCTTAGAAAGCATCACTACAAACAAAGCTAGTGGAGATGATGGAATTCCAGTGGAGCTGTTTCAAATCCTGAAAGATGATGCTGTGAAAGTGCTGCCCTCAATATGCCAGCAAATTTGGAAAACTCAGCAGTGGCCACAGGACTGGAAAAGGTCAGTTTTCATTCCAATCCCAAAGAAAGACAATGAAAAATACTGCACAATTGCATTCATCTCACATGCAAGTAAAGCAATGCGAAAAATTCTCCAAGTCAGGCTTCAGCAATATGTGAACCGTGAACTCCCTGATGTTCAAGCTGGGTTTAGAAAAGGCAGAGGAACCAGAGATCAAATTGCCAACATCCACTGGATCATGCAAAAAGCAAGAGAGTTCCCGAAAAATATCTATTTCTGCTTTCTTGAGTATGCCGAAGTCTTAAATGTGTGGATCACCAATAAACTGTGGAAAATTCTGAAAGAGATGGGAATACCAGACCACCTGACCTGCCTCTTGAGAAATCTGTATGCAGGTCAGGAAGCAAAAGTTAGAATTGGACATGGAATAACAGACTGGTTTCAAATAGGAAAAGGGGTATATCAAGGCTATATACTGTCACCCTGCTTATTTAACTTATATGCAGAGTACATCATGAGAAATGCTGGGCTGGAAGAAGCACAAGCTGGAATCAAGATTGCTGGGAGAAATATCAATAACCTCAGATATGCAGATGACACCACTCTTATGGCAGAAAAAGAAGAGGAACCAAAAAGCCTCTTGATGAAAGTGAAAGAGGAGAGCGAAAAAGTTGGCTTAAAGCTCAACATTCAGAAAACGAAGATCACTCCCATCACTCCATGGGAAATGGATGGGGAAACAGTGGAAACAGTGTCAGACTTTATTTTGAGGGGCTCCAAAATCACTGCAGATGGTGATTCCAGCCATGAAATTAAAAGATGCTTACTCCTTGGAAGAAAAGTTATGACCAACCTAGATAGCATATTCAAAAGCAGAGATATTACTTTGCCGAGTAAGGTCCGTCTAGTCAAGGCTATGGTTTTTCCTGTAGTCATGTATGGATGTGAGAGTTGGACTGTGAAGAAGGCTGAGCGCCAAAGAATTGATGCTTTTGAACTGTGGTGTTGGAGAAGACTCTTGAGAGTCCCGTGGACTGCAAGGAGATCCAATCTATCCATTCTGAAGGAGATCAGCCCTGGGATTTCTTTGGAAGGAATGATGCTGAAGCTATAACTCCAGTACTTTGGCCACCTTATGGGAAGAGTTAACTCATTGGAAAAGACTCTGATGCTCGGAGGGATTGGGTCAGGAGGGAAATGGATGACCGAGGATGAGATGGCTGGATGGCATCACAGACTCAATGGACGTGAGTCAGAGTGAACTCTGGGAGATGGTGATGAACAGGGAAGCCTGGCGTGCTGTGATTCATGTGGTCGCAAAGAGTCGGACACGGCTGCATGACTGAACTGAACTGAATGATCATGATGATGGCAACAAGAGGGTAGACGCAGTGAACTCAGACCATGCAGTAGACACATGCAAGGGACACCCTAAAGTTACTCACAGGGAGTAACTCATCAGGGATGCTAACCATAAAACAGTTTTCACTAAGTGCCCACTATGGGTCAAATGCATTATCTCTAAGTAGGTGATACTAACCACAGTTTTAGCAAAAATGCAAGTCACCATCAGAGATCTTACACGATTTGCATGAGATTGTAAAGTTACTAACTGACAGAATGAAGACTTCCGCGCTGGTCTCAGAGGCTCCTGCGGATTCCAGGAGGCCATTCTCCCAGTCCACTGCTGACTCTAGCTAAGTCTCTGAAACTCCTGGACTTCATATATGGTCAGTTCCGAGGGCTCCAAGAGAATGAAGTTTGCAGAATCTATGTATAGTTCCATTCCTGCCATTATCCTTCAGCATGTCTAAATACTTTTTGCTTCCTTCTCTGTCTCCTTTTTTATATACACTGAGGTACAACTACTCCATGTACATCATAGCAGGCCTGTGAATTCAATGAAGATTCTTTTTCATAGCCTCTTGGCCCTGTGAACTCACACAGGAAACTAACAAGCATGGTAAGTAGCATAATAAATATGATCACATATGCCATGTAATTACATGAGGGAGAAAAATTCTCCCTCTGGGTTGAGCCTTAGAAAAGATAGCCATGCCTGTCCTCGAGGGAGGAACTGCAGTTCAACCAGAGTGGAAGGAGCATTAGCATATTCAAGAACACCAAGCAGAGGAAGGTGTCTGAGGAAGTAGCAGAAGATTGGGGCAAAGCTTACTTAAGATACCTGAACTCCACGTGGAGTTCAGTTTCGACCAGGGGAGCTTAAAGGGTTTGAAAGGAGAGAGCACACACCGTCAGTGGAGTGCCAGAGTGGTATCTGCAGCTCAGAGGAAGGCCAGGAGCCAAATGACTACCTCTCTGGGTGTAAGCAGGAAAGTGTTGTCCACCTCCTGGGCAGTCTAGTTCAAGGAGACCCCCAGAGGTCACAGAAGAAATGACTTAGCCAGAGAAGAAATTCTGGAGTTCAAACTAGGACTGGAAGGGGGTGCAACCAGGAGATTGATGCAACAGGGATGAGCCCTCCATCCAAGGTCAAAACATCCATAAGAAATATCAGATGTCTAAAGATCAAAGCAGAAACATTTCACCTTGGAGAATGACAAGTCTTCTGAAATTCACTGAAGTTTGAGGGAGAGAAGAATTTTTGTATCTTTTGCAAAAGTTAAAGAAAACAAGGCCAAACAAAACAAAATCTCTGTAATTTCCCTTATTTTCACCCCTGACTTTTATTTAACCTAATTTGTTTTTGCCAGCAGTAAAACCCAGAGAACATCTTGACGATGACTGCCTCAGGGAGAAGGGAACCAGCATTTGTTCAATATCTACTGTGTGCCAAGAATTTTAAATGTTTTATTTCATTTAGTTCTTGCAAATCACCCAGTGATGCTCGGAGAACGTACATGACTTACCCAAGGTCACAAAGCTCTGACTTACAGCTGCTTGGGCAGAGCTGGTACCAGATTGGGATGGCAGGACATGTAGAAGCAATTGTTGTGCTGGGTTGCAGTGGGGAGCTCTCAGTGTGAATTCCAAAGAACAGGAAGTCATCTTATCAACCCTACTTTTCTCCAAAGCACCAATCAAAATGCTCTGCACACCATCATCATTCCTGTCATAACAGCAGTAAAACTAAAGCTACTATCAATTAGCATAACTGCTGTTGAAAAGTAAAGTGCTAGTCGTGCTCTTTGGTCCATGGACTTCTCCAGGCAAAAATACTGGAGTGGGTAGCCATTCCCTTCTCTAGGGGATCATCCCAACTCAGGGGTCAAACCCGGGTCTCATGCATTGCAGACAGATTCTTTACCATCTGGGCCACCAGGGAAGCCCATGTTTTAGATCCTCTGGGTACTGTCTCTCATCCTGAATCCAACGTTGCTCTTTAAGTATTATGAGCTCCATTTTAGAGACGTGGAAACCAAAGCTTAGAGAGGTTGAAAGCATTTGCCCGAAGACTGGGAAAGATTGAAGGCAAAAGGAGAAGGGGATAGCAGAGAATGGCTGGATGGCATCACTGACTCGATGGAGAGCATTTGAGCAAATTCTGGGAGATAGTGGAGACAGAGGAGTCTGGCAGTCCACGGGGTTGCAATGAGTCAGACACAACTTAGAGACTGAACACAAATAACAATTAGAAGCACAAAGGGCTGGCAAACTGCATCAGCTGAGATCCACAGCCCTGCATTACTGCTGAGGAGCACCCTGGGTACCACTTTCACATGCTGGCGCATCAGACTTCTCTGAGGCTTAGACTATGTAGGAGACCTTGTAGCAGGTGCCAAAGCTAGCAAAGAAGTGTTTGGCTCGCATGCTCAAATGTTCACCTTCATGGGGTCTAATCCCTAGAAACACTCATCAAGGGGAAACGAGACCAGCTCTGTGAAGTCCTGATGCTGGGTTTGATTATCCACCTGTGTTATCACTACAGAGTACTCTCCGCATGGGCATCTTAAGAACCGTGATAATATTCATGGGCTGTCTGGCAGGAAGAAGTATTTATTCTCAGGAACAAAATGAACTTACAATCCCACCCTCAGTGTGAATTACTGCTGGAGGAAAGGAACTTAACACAACACTACTTCTCTCAGAAACACTGCAACAGTGCCAAGAGCTCAGGATTTCTTACATGTGAGGCGTGATTCCAGGCCTCTGTACTTTTGCAAATGCCACATTCTTTGTCAGGGATGCCCCCTCCTTCCTCTATCTGCCTGGGTGATTTTTCTGTTATTTTTAAAATGCCAATTCTGGTGTCACTGCCTCCAGGAAGCCTTCCCTGACTCCTCCAGCTTGAGTAAGATTTCTCAACCTTGGCACTATTAACATTTGAGGCCTTGTAATTCTTTATTGTGAGAAGTAGGACTATCCTGCACATTGCAGGATGTTTGGTAGTATCCCTGGTTGCTAACCATTTAGATGTCAATAGTACCTAACCAGCTACAACATAATAGATGTCTCCAGATATAGGCAAATGTTGGATTGGGGTAAGAGCGATCACCTTCAGTTCAGAACCACTGAGCTAGTCATTGGGCGTTAGGTCTATACCTTGGTCATCTGGCTGAGTCCTGGATTTAAGCAAATGATCAAATCATTGAATTCCCTTCTAGTTCCATGTTTCTATGCTAACTGAAGGTTGATGAATTCAAGCTTGGACCTCGGACCTTGTTCTAAATTTACTTATCCTAAAAGTGGACCTAAGTTTTGCTTCCTCCTAAGGTTTTTGGGTTAAGTAAAATACTCACATAAAACTACCTAGTAAGATCACATCTCCCTGTGCCCCAGAAGGTTAGGAATTGGTTAATGTGTGACAAAATGCTTTATAAATTGTAAGTGCTAAACACTTGTGAAGTGTTGCCATCTGATTTTTAAAAATCAGCAGTGAAATTTGAGCTTTTTTTCTCAATGTAGCATTCAAACAAAAGTTTTAAATTCCCTGTCCTATGAATTAGCAATAATAATGACCTCCTTTCACACACATGATCTCTTTTATGGTCTCTTTGCTCAGGGTGGCATTGTCTGCAAAGTGAGGAGATGACCTTAAAGAACTAAAGAAACACCCGTGTTCTCACAGCCGGAAAGCAAACACTCAAATCCAGTTTGTGAGAATAGACCTCTTTCCAGTGAGCACTGAAGTAATATTTTAAATACAGAACAAAGAGCCATTCAGCCCAGTCTTTCTGAAATTTGAATTACATCCATATATGCAAAACTAGGTAGATAGTAGAGACCATTAGCACTGATTATGTCAATAGCTATCATCATTAGTTGCACATAAGCCAGCATTAAGGATTTGCAGACATAAAAAAGAGCTATTTCTTTTGTCAAAAGCAATTATAATTAATTCTCAAAATATGTATATGTTCAACCCAAATCAGATGAAGGAATAAACCAAGGGGAGAGATGGGCTCCTGCCGTAACTACATATAAAAACTCTTAATTAAACCCAGACATTCCGAAGTATTTTCAGAAGAAAGGTTAATGAAGTAGGGTAGGGAGGGAAAGCATCTCCAGAGAAGCTTGCAGACTTGTTTTCTGGGCCAGCTCTTTTGTTGCTCTCAGGATAAGTAAAAAAAAAATAAAAACGTACAAAATTCATTTTTCTTTTTGGAATCAACACTGGAACTAAGCTCTTCTCCAGCACACTGCAAAGAGAACTATGTTGTGATGTATTCTCCAGCACTCTGACCAGCCCTGGCAAAGAGGAGCTGAATTCCAGACACACAGCACTCCATCTCAGAGAGAGGCCAATATAGTCTGGTTTAGAGTAGTGAAGTCCTATTAACATCTGGTGGATGTTACAGCTTTGGAAATACATTAAGGAAGAAGTAAAGCACTAAGGAGCAAAGATGCTCAAGTGTTTGACCTCATACAGTCATTCAAGACTCCCTCTCCTCTCTGTTCCACAGCAACAACAAATTATAGACAAAGGTACAGAGTTCATTGGAACCCATGATCAAGAACAAGCCTAACAGATTCTCCATGCGATCTTAATATAACCCAGTGGGTGAAGCATGGGGCTCACAGGCCAGTGCAGTGAGAGACTGAAATATAGAGGAAACTGCATTCCACCCAAGTGGAGAGAACATATGGATCTGGGACAGGCCCCCTGGGTCGGGTCCCGGACCTGTTACTGGATTGCTTCACTGTCCACATCATGCCAGGTACTGCAGGGAGCAGGTGAAAGTGAAAGTGAAGTTGCTCAGTCGTGTCCAACTCTTGCGACCCCGTGGACTGTAGCCCACCAGGCTCCTCTGTCTATGGGATTCTCCAGGCAAGAATACTAGAGTGGGTTGCCATTTCCTTCTCCAGGGAATCTTCCTGATCCAGGAATCAAACCCAGGTCTCCCGCATTAGAGGCAGATGCTTTAACCTCTGAGCCGCCAGGGAAGCCCACCGCAGGGAGCACAGGGGCAGAAATGAGAAGGAAGAATGCTCACGTTTCCTATTCACATGCAGCTTATAATCTAGAGGGGAAGACAGACATGAGCATTAACAAATGGAAAATTTCAAGCAATGAAGTAAAGAAATATGAGATCACAATAGTCACAACACAGAAAGCAGCACCACAGCCACTGACTGAGCGCATACCAAGTACCATTTAACTCATCTGATTTTTCTAACCTGATGAAGTAACCCCACATCACCATCCCTCCTCTTTAGTGAGGATAATGATGTATTCCTGATTTGATGATGTAACCGATCCTCAGAGCTTCCCTGGTGGCTCAGCAGTGAAGAATCTGCCTGTAATGCAGGAGACGCAGGTTCCATCTCTGGGCCAGAAAGATCCTCTAGAGGATGGCATGGCAGCCCACTCCAGTGTTCTTGCCTGGAAAACCCCATGGAGAGAGGAGCCTGGTGGGCTACAGTCCATAGCATCACACAGAGTCAGACACAACTTAAGCAACTTAGCACACACACACACACACTTCCTGCCGTAACTACATATAAAAACTCTTAATTAAACCCAGACATTCCGAAGTATTTTCAGAAGAAAGGTTAATGAAGTAGGGTAGGGAGGGAAAGCATCTCCAGAGAAGCTTGCAGACTTGTTTTCTGGGCCAGCTCTTTTGTTGCTCTCAGGATAAGTAAAAAAAAAATAAAAACGTACAAAATTCATTTTTCTTTTTGGAATCAACACTGGAACTAAGCTCTTCTCCAGCACACTGCAAAGAGAACTATGTTGTGATGTATTCTCCAGCACTCTGACCAGCCCTGGCAAAGAGGAGCTGAATTCCAGACACACAGCACTCCATCTCAGAGAGAGGCCAATATAGTCTGGTTTAGAGTAGTGAAGTCCTATTAACATCTGGTGGATGTTACAGCTTTGGAAATACATTAAGGAAGAAGTAAAGCACTAAGGAGCAAAGATGCTCAAGTGTTTGACCTCATACAGTCATTCAAGACTCCCTCTCCTCTCTGTTCCACAGCAACAACAAATTATAGACAAAGGTACAGAGTTCATTGGAACCCATGATCAAGAACAAGCCTAACAGATTCTCCATGCGATCTTAATATAACCCAGTGGGTGAAGCATGGGGCTCACAGGCCAGTGCAGTGAGAGACTGAAATATAGAGGAAACTGCATTCCACCCAAGTGGAGAGAACATATGGATCTGGGACAGGCCCCCTGGGTCGGGTCCCGGACCTGTTACTGGATTGCTTCACTGTCCACATCATGCCAGGTACTGCAGGGAGCAGGTGAAAGTGAAAGTGAAGTTGCTCAGTCGTGTCCAACTCTTGCGACCCCGTGGACTGTAGCCCACCAGGCTCCTCTGTCTATGGGATTCTCCAGGCAAGAATACTAGAGTGGGTTGCCATTTCCTTCTCCAGGGAATCTTCCTGATCCAGGAATCAAACCCAGGTCTCCCGCATTAGAGGCAGATGCTTTAACCTCTGAGCCGCCAGGGAAGCCCACCGCAGGGAGCACAGGGGCAGAAATGAGAAGGAAGAATGCTCACGTTTCCTATTCACATGCAGCTTATAATCTAGAGGGGAAGACAGACATGAGCATTAACAAATGGAAAATTTCAAGCAATGAAGTAAAGAAATATGAGATCACAATAGTCACAACACAGAAAGCAGCACCACAGCCACTGACTGAGCGCATACCAAGTACCATTTAACTCATCTGATTTTTCTAACCTGATGAAGTAACCCCACATCACCATCCCTCCTCTTTAGTGAGGATAATGATGTATTCCTGATTTGATGATGTAACCGATCCTCAGAGCTTCCCTGGTGGCTCAGCAGTGAAGAATCTGCCTGTAATGCAGGAGACGCAGGTTCCATCTCTGGGCCAGAAAGATCCTCTAGAGGATGGCATGGCAGCCCACTCCAGTGTTCTTGCCTGGAAAAGCCCATGGAGAGAGGAGCCTGGTGGGCTACAGTCCATAGCATCACACAGAGTCAGACACAACTTAAGCAACTTAGCACACACACACACACACGCGTGCAACTGATCCTCATCATTGCAGTGTTGAAGAAATAGAGACACAGAACACCTTATTCAAGGTTCCTTCCACAGATAGTAAACAGTGAGGCTGAGATTAGAACCTGGACAGGTGGATTTCAGAGCCTGTACTTTTAACCTCCAAGCTGGTGTATAGCAACGACTCCTCATTCAGGCTGAAGTCAGCAAAAGGCTCTGCTGAGGAGGTGACCTTTGAGCTGGAAGGTGAGTATGGGTTCATCTAAAGAGAGATCAGGGAGAAGACAATGGCACCCCACTCCAGCACTCTTGCCTGGAAAAT
The DNA here is from genome assembly GCA_006408675.1 of Madoqua kirkii. Lineage (NCBI taxonomy): Eukaryota > Metazoa > Chordata > Mammalia > Artiodactyla > Bovidae > Madoqua > Madoqua kirkii. Next base: position 11,603 of record SJYC01100328.1, read on the forward strand.
CCCATGGGCAGAGGAGCCTGCAGTCCATGGGGTCGCTGAGGGTCGGACACAAATGAGCGAGTTCACTTTCACTTTTCACTTTCATGCATTGGAGAAGGAAATGGCAACCCACTCCAGTGTTCTTGCCTGGAGAATCCCAGGGACGAGAAAGCCTGGTGGGCTGCCGTCTATGGGGTCGCACAGAACCATACATGACTGAAATGACTTAGCAGCAACAAAAAGAGATCAGAAGTTAATCCGGGGCGGGGGGAGGGTTCACTCTAGGCAGAGGAGGGAAAATGGAGAGGGGGCTTAAGTGGCTGCAGCAGCAGAACATGTGAGACAAGCCAGAACCAGAACCTTTGCTGCAATGCTCACATCTGGGCACATGTCTCCTGGAGCAACAAGATAGGAAGAAACTATACCAGACTAAAAATAACTGGCAGTGGGGGCATATTATGGACAAGATACAAAAAGACACAAAAAGAGCCAGCTGCCACTTCTGAGATGACAGCGCAAGAGCAGAGTCCTGTGCAGGGGGACCGCGCCCAGCACCAGGAAGGCTGCCCTCCACCTGCACTGGGGGTCAGCCCACCCTCACCCGGGAAGGAACCAGCTCGCCAGTGCCCAGCCAGCTGACAGGGTACCTGTTACTCGTTTTCATCCCCTTGTGATGCAGCACAAGTGCCAGTAAAGCAGAATCTGCAACCACAAGCAATGACAAGTTGCTGCAAAGCTGCTGTGTGTGTGTGTGTGCACGCTTAGTTGCTCAGTCGTGTCCAACTCTTTGCTACGATTTGTGTTTGAAAAAATTCTCTAGATACAGTGTGTGCAGTGGAGCAGTGAGGTCCATAGGGGTGTGGAGAGAACAAGCAGGACATAGTGTAGTCCTCTGGGATCCAGGCCAGTGAATCCCAAAGCATAGCCTCCAGACCAGCGGCATGACTGCCCACGGGGGCATTTTTATAAACTGACATTTGGAGGACCCACATCAGGCCTATTGAACAGCCTTTCCCTTCTCCAGGGCATCTTCCCAACCCAGGGATAGAACCCAGGTTCTTTACCAGCTGAGCCACAAGGAAAGCCCAAGAATACTGCAGTGGGTATCCTATCCCTTCTCCAGTGGATATTCCCAACTCAGGAATCGAACCGGGATCTCCTTCATGGCAGGCGGATTCTTTACCAACTGAGCTATCAGGGAAGCCATCACAGACTTCTATAGTGTCCCTTAATCATGGGGGTGACACTCATTACCTTTGCCAGATGCTATTGGTAAGACGCAAGTCACAGATTCCTTGCACATACCAAGGCACGAATACCGGGAGGCAGAAACTGTGGGGTACCCCCTCAGAGTCTGTCCACCATAGACCCCATACTCTGTATTTTAAGATGTCTTCCAGATAGCAATGATGCGTGCTCAGCGTTAAGAAGCACTAGGCCAGAGTATGGATTTTAGGGACATTTAGAAGTTTCAATCAAACAGATAGGAGCTGCAGTAGCTTTATAGATTATTTAGTTTAGCACTGGGGTCATAAACATGAGATTTGGAGCCATCAGGATATAGGTTAAAGTCTCGGCCGCTTCCTGAATTATGTGACCTTAGGCAAGTTACTTAACTTCAAGCAGCTTCAGCTTCTTCTTTTTTTCTTCATCTTATATTATGGCATTCCCAAGGAATCTGCTTCTGAGAATTTAGGGCTGTGGTGAGAGGGAAGTGGTCACCAGTGTAAAGTATGTCTGGATGTCTGACACAGACACTCAACAAACACAGCTACTCTTTAAAGTATCTGTGGGCTTCACCTTCCTCTGAAAAAATGAGATTAGACCACATATGTCTCCTGGTTCTAGAATTCAAGTATTATAGATGAACGTTCTCGCTTTACAGAAGGTTCCCCCCCACCCTCTGCTTTCTATAATGGTAATAGCACCATCCAGACTATGAGTTTTTAATCTCCTATATTGGAATGAAGCCCTACCAGCCTCCTTTGTTTGCTAGAAAACAATTTTTGTGTAGACCTCCTAAATGCTTTGTCTACCCAGTTCTTATACTTGCCTCCTTTGAAAGAGATAATCTGAAATAGATTAAAACAAGTCATACAAACACCCTCAAGGAGGTATCTAAACAATTACTAAGTGAGAATTCTGTTCCATGGGAACTCCTGCTTCAGGCATTTATCACAAAACATTGTAATTACAGACTTACTTGTCTGTCTCCCTTACTTGACTAAAAACTCCTTGGAAGTAGATACCACATTGCAATGTCCTGGAAAAGGCAGAGGAGAAGCTTCTCTTGGAAAGAGATGATGTCTTTTCTGACTCGCCCTTATCTCTCCTCTGTTCTCTTGGGTCCTCTCTGTCTTCCCCAATCAAAGTTACACTTCCCAGTAACTGGGAAAAACTGTGCACTTAAGAGAGAGCCTGCCAGTAGGGATCAGAAAGGAGCTAGACACTGGGGTAAGATCTTGGTAGAAGATAAAGGGAAACTTAATTTCACCCCCCCCTCCCCAGTTCTCTGTGCCCATAAAGGTAAAGATCACAGTTCATCTTTGTGCAAAGAAAGGTGTTTAGTTAGGCAACCCACCCAAATGGGCTTTTAACATTCCCGAGGTAAAACAAAGACTCAAAGGAGAGGGATGAGGATGCCTAGAGGATGTGTGAGCAAGCTTCTGGAAGACACCAGTCTTAGAGCCCTCGGTGTACAGCTCTGGGTAGTGTTCTTCAGGAAGGCAAAGAGGAAAGACAGAAGATTTGGGATTTTAACATTGTACATGGTTATAGTATCTGACACAAAGATAGTACTTAAAAATGCTTAAAGAGTGAACAAATGAATGAAACCTAATCCTATATTTTCCCCTGTACTTTGTAACTTGACTTCTCTTTATTGACGACCAAAATACGAGATGTGCACGGCCCCAATAAATGGCAGACAGAAATGTAAAAGCAGCACCAAAAACTTCCCATCTGAAACAAGCACCGCCATCTGCCTAGGCTGTGAAGTATAATTTAGTAAAGAAACAGGCAGAACACGTATTTCAGAGAATGTTAATCCACAGTCAATAAAGTAACTAACCAATCCGTAGTAACAACCCCCCAAAGGACAATTCTGGAGGGTTTTATTCTGAGAGCAAATTAAAGCAAGACAAAGATGAGTCTACCAAAAACACAGCAGACTCTCCTCTATTTCTCATGAGTCCTTAGAGGGATTTGTGGAAATTATCTGTATCTCTCCATATCTCCTACATGCAGTATACAGTATCAACCCCAAATCTTTGTTGAAGTGCAGCTAAACTGAATGAACTCTGAGCTCAGGGCTCTACACTATTCCTTAGATGCAGAATATGTTCAGAATTAATATTTACAAGCTGTATTGATCAGGAACAGAGTCAGAGTTTTGATTAGGTTGCAATGAGCCAGTTATGCAATCAGAAGTCCTTTCATCAAATCATTAATGATTATTTTAAAACAGTAGAACTTCTAGGGTACATAAAAGCTGGTATTTCATTCTTTGCACCTGAGAACAGATCCTATGCTCTTCTGGTGCTTCAGTGGCTGGGAAGCATTCCCGCAGGACCTGTGGTTGTTTAGCACATGTGACCCTGTGTGCTTGTGTTGGGGCCAGGGGAGGACGGGCACAAGTGTTTTCATTCATCATATATACATGACCATAGAATTAGCTTTTAAGACACTAATTTGGGATTTGGGGCCCTTCATTTCTGTGCAATCTATTGGATTCGGTGCTCTCATTAAGATGATTAAAATAAGCCAGTCTATCAATGTGTGGTCCAGTTATTTCAACACAGGTGGGTTTAGTCTGGTCCTTTTCTGTTGTGAGAGAAGCCTGACATAAGAGATCACTTTTCTGGATTTTCTAGGACACCTGGGTCACTCCAAGCTCCCTTATGCTTTCCAAAATGAAATCGGGGTGGAGAAGAGATGAACAACATATATTTCAGTCTTCAATATATGTTTACTACAAGTGATACATCCACAAGAGTTTCCAGAGAACATACACACAATCTAACAGTAGGATTCCAAGCAGTTAAAATGGCATATTTTCATTACATTATTGGCTTCCTGATGCCAGGGAGCTTCTCTTTAATTTGATGTATTGTTCTATTTTCAGTCAATTGAAATTAAATATGACTTGTTTTTCCCTTAGAGGAACCTATCTACAGGCTTACTTCTGTATTAATTACTTCTGAATTTTTTAACCTGAGAATCTTGTTTTCCAAAAAAATTGTACATTGAGTGAACGGTACACTGAGGCTGTATAAATATACACATGAACACTCCCCTCATTCAATTTCATCACACACATTTTCAGAGACACTTCTCAAAAATTACTCGTCTAATTAACTTCTTTATGGACAAATAAATTCTCTTCACCTACGGATGGCTACAGTTACAATCTAGCATCTGGGGGTCGGATTTCAGAATCTTATTAATGGTGGTTATTAGCTGAAGATACAAAGGAGAGGTGAACATATAGAGTGAATTTACAGTCAATGTCTGCAGAGAGATGGTGAGAATCACCCAGTCCCTCTAATCTAATTTATATACAATAAACAGGGTTTTAGATTAAATGATTTTTTTCCTGTAGTTCCATAATTTACATACGACAAAACAGATGCATCATCATTATCAACTTCAACATTTTAAATCTTTGTTTTTCTTTCCCTGAAGAGGCCTAAGGAAGGCAATATTTCATTGTTCTAAAGTAATTTTTACCTTCTCCCTTTCCCAGGTAGATTTCATCTTGAATGTCACACTATACCTGCAGTACAAAGAGGCACCCTTATCAACAATAGTCTTCAAGTACTATCTTCCTGAGGTTTCTTTCTTTCTCATAATAGTCAAAACTGGTCAAAATTCTAAAATGGGTAAAATTTGCCTAATCTCAGAGTCTACCTTATGGTAACAATTGTTATATAAGAAAGTAACAAAATGTGTTTTAAAAGAGTAACAAACTGGATGACTGGACAAGGGAATAGCACACCACTTCAGTGTTCCTGCCTTGAGAACCCCAAGAACAGTACGAAAAGGCAAAAAGATTGGACACTCAAAAATGAACTCCCCAGGTCAGTAGGTACCCAATATGCCACTGGTGATCAGTGGAGAAATAACTCCAGAAAGAATGAAGAGATGGAGCCAAAGCAAAAACAATGCTCAGTTGTGGATGTGACTGTTGATGGAAGTAAACTCTGATGCTGTAAAGAGCAATATTGCATAGAAACCTGGAACGTTAGGCCTATGAATCAAGGCAAATTGGAAGCGATCAAACAGGACATGGCAAGAGTGAACATTGACATTCTAAGAATCAGTGAACTAAGATGGACTGGAATGGGTGAATTTAACTCAGATAACCATTATATCTACTACTGTGGGCAGGAATCCCTTAGAAGAAATGGAGTAGCCATCATAGTTAACAGAAGAGTCCAAAATGAAGTACTTGGGTGAAGTCTCAAAAATGAAAGAATGATCTCTGCTCATCTCCAAGACAAACAATTCAGTATCACCATAATCCAAGCCTATGCCCCAACCAGTAACACTGAAGAAGCTGAAGCTGAATGGTTCTATGAAGACCTACAAGACCTTCTAGAACTAACACCAAAAAAAAAAAAGAATGTCCTTTTCACTATAGGGGACTGGAATGCAAAAGTAGGAAGCCAAAAACATCTGGATTAGCAGGCAAATTTGACCTTGGAATACCGAATGAAGCAGGGCAAAGGCTAACAGAGTTCTGCCAAGAGAACTGGTCATAGCACTGGTCATAGCAAACACTCTCTTCCAACCACACAAGAGAAGACTCTACACATGGACATCACCAGATGGTGACTGAAATCAGATTGATTGTATTCTTTGCAGCCAAAGATGCAGAAGCTCTACACAGTCAGCAAATCAAGACTGGCAGCTGACTGTGGCTCAGACCATAAACTCCTTATTGCCAAATTCAGACTGAAATTGAAGCAAGTGGGGAAAACCACTAAACAATTCAAGTATGACCTAAATTAAATCCCTTTTGATTATAGAATGGAAGTGACCAATAGATGCAGGGGATTCTATCTGATAGAATGCCTGAAGAACTGTGGACAAAGGTTCATGACATTGTACAGGAGGCAGTGATCAAGATCATCCCCAAGAGAAAGACATTGAAAAGGGCAAAATGGCTGTGTGAGAAGGCCTTACAAATAGCTGAGAACAGAAGTGAAAAGCAAAGGAGAAAAGGAAAGATATACCCATTTGAATGCATAGTTCCAAAGAATAGCAAGGAGAGATAAGAAAGCCTTCCTCGGTGATCAATGCAAAGAAACAGAGGGAAACAATAAAATGGGAAAGACTAGAGACTAGAGATCTCTTCAAGAAAATTAGAGATACCAAGGGAACATTTCTTGCAAAAATGGACTCAATAAAGGATAGAAATGGTAGGGACCTAACAGAAGCAGAAGATATTAAGAAGAGGTGGCAAGAATACACAGAAGAACTATACAAAAAAGAATTTCATTACCCAGATAACCACGATGGTGTGATCAGTCACCTAGAGCCAGACATCGTGGAATGTGAAGTCAAGTGGGCCGTAGGGAGCATTACTACGAACAAAGTTAGTGGAGGTGATGGAATTCCAGTTGAGCTATTTCAAATCCTGAAAGATCAAGCTGTGAAAGTGCTGTACTCAATATGCCAGCAAATTTGGAAAACTCAGCAGTGGCCACAGGACTGGACAAGGTCAGTTTTCATCCCAATCCCAAAGAAAGGTAATGCCAAAGAATGTTCAAACTAATGCACAATTGCACCCATCTCACACGCTAGTAAAGTAATGCTCAAAATCCTCCAAGCTGGACTTCAACAATAGGTGAACTGTGAACTTCCAGATGTTCAAGCTAGATTTAGAAAAGGTAGAGGAACCAGAGATCAAATTTCCAACATCTGCTGGATCATGGACAAAGCAAGAGAGTTCCAGAAAAACATCTACTTCTGCTTTATTGAGTACGCCAAAGCTTTTGACTGTGTGGATCACAACAAACTGTGGAAAATTCTTCAAGAGATGGGAATACCAGACCATCTTTACCTGCCTCCTGAGAAATCTGTATGCCAGTCAAGAAGCAACATTTATAACTGGATATGGAACAACATTTATAACTGGATATGGCTGGTTCCACATCAGGTAAGGAGTATGTTAAGGCTGTATATGGTCAGCATGCTTATTTAACTCATTATGCAGAGTACATTATGCCAGGCTGGATGAAGCACAAACTGGAATCAAGATTGCCGGGAGAAATATCAATAATCTCAGATATGAAGATGACACCATCCCTATGGCAGAAAGCAAACAACTAAAAGAGCCTCTTGATGAAAGTGAAAGAGGAACGTTAAAAAGTTGGCTTAAATCTCAACAGTCAGAAAACTAAGATCATGGCATCTGGTCCCATCATTATGAAGATGACACCATCCCTATGGCAGAAAGCAAACAACTAAAAGAGCCTCTTGATGAAAGTGAAAGAGGAACGTTAAAAAGTTGGCTTAAATCTCAACAGTCAGAAAACTAAGATCATGGCATCTGGTCCCATCATTTCATGGCAAATTGATGGAGAAATAATGGAAACAGTGAGATACTTTATTTTCTTGGGTCCGGAATCACTGCAGATGGTGATTGAAGCCATGAAATTAAAAGACACTTGCCCCTTGGAAGAAAAGCTATGACCAACTTAGACAGCATATTAAAAAGCAGAGACACTATTTGGTCAACAAAGGTCCATCTAGTCAAAGCTATCATTTTTCCAGTAGTCATGTATGGATGTGAAAGTTGGACTATAAAGAAAACTGAGCACCAAAGAATTGATGCTTTTGAACTGTGGTGTTGGAGAAGACTCTCGAGAGTCCCTTGGACTGCAAGGAAATCCAACCAGTCCATCCTAAAGAAGATCAGTACTGAGTGAGCTACAGAGCATGGGGTCCTTGTCTGTGTCAGATACTATGCAAGAGTCTAGGTTACTCAGCCCTTTGTATTAGGTGATGAGCATGGTCACAGAAAAGGCTATATTTTGCACAGGTCATTGTAACCTCTGAGGGTGTGATGTGGCTTGGCAGTGCTTGACATAGATGAGGTGCTTAATACACTTGGATAGAAGAAAGGAAGCAAAAAATGGTAGAGGAAGAGAGAGGTGAAGATAAAAGAGAAATGGGATAGGATTCATACCTACACAGTCTTACAGTCTGAGAGCCATATATATAAATAATAGAAAACAACTTTGCTTTAAAAAAAAAAAAGAAAAGAAAAGACAGGGGAAAGTGTTTGATGGGTGAAGTGGGGAAAGCTTAAGAAAGAAATTGGGTTATGATGGACATGCAGAAAATTTCCAGGAAAGTGTACTCCTCCCACTCGATGCCCAGAGGTCATTCAAACACTGCTATCTGTCCATAGTTCACGTAGCCTGTCTAAGCATCAGCGCAGGCTGGTGGTTATTTTTGCAGTATGAGTTTTACCGAATGACACAGCAACATATCCCAGTTCGTTTACTTAGCTGCTCCCAATACCTGGTTATACCAATGTAATTCCAAGCACCAAAGAGCATCTGCTGTTGCTGCTGCTGCTGCTGCTGCTAAGTCGCTTCAGTCGTGTCCGACTCTGTGTGACCCCGTAGATGGCAGCCCACCAGGCTCCCCCGTCCCTGGGATTCTCCAGGCAAGAACACTGGAGTGGGTTGCCATTTCCTTCTCCAATGCATGAAAAATGAAAAGTGAAAGTCAAGTCGCTCAGTCATGTCTGACCCTCAGTGACCCCATGGACTGCAGCCCACCAGGCTCCTCTATCCATGGGATTCTCCCAGCAAGAGTACTGGAGTGGGGTGCCATTGCCTTCTCCACAAAGAGCATCTATGACTCTGTATTGTTCATGCAGTGATTTTTCTTTCTCCCCCTCACTCCCTGATTGATGATGACAGCTGCTCTTTGAGACTGCTTCTGAGATTGCTGGTCAGCTGAAATCTGCTGGCTGACAGCAAAAGCATTATAAATCCAGCAAACCTAAAGAGATTGCTCCCTCTCTTTCTCTAGGATCTAGGGAGGCTGTGCTTTCTTTCAGGAACGCAGTCTTAGCAATGAAGCGATATGGAGCTCGGGAAGGGCCAGGCACAAAGGAGGAGGGACAGATAGGATGCTCAGGCCTGTCTTCAGATGTGAGGGTGAAAGCAAAGATCTGGAAGGGTTTGTTCCAGGCTGGCAGCACAGCAAGGTGGAGAAGCAGCTCAGGCTGAGATACAAGAATGCAACTGGATGAAGCAACTCCAGTATTGTGGCAGGCCTGGCAACGCGGTCAGAGGGCAGTGACAGGCTGTAGAATCAGGGAGAGTAGGGCTTAAGTCCTGAGGCTGTTTCTTGTTTGCTACCTGGCTTCAGGGGAGTTTTTACTTCCTTTAAAACTTAGCTATAAAATGGGAAACATGAAGAAACCTCCCCACCACAGTTGTTCTAAGGGTTAGAAGAAGACCTGGTGCACAGGCAAGACGGCAAAGCTACCAACAGCAGCTACTGCTATGATTACACTTGTGATCCCAGTGCAAAAATTTTAATTCACAGAGATGCTCTGTGGACTCTATCCACAGGAAAGTGGAAAAGACTACCCATTGTAGTAATGTTGGAAATGATGAAAAATGCAACACGATCCAAACGTTCACTAGCAGAAGGAGGGTTTATGGTGTAGTACATCCTTACTATATTTAAACGAATGAGATCCACCTATGTAAGCTGGCATAGCAGGTGCCCAAATGGATAATTCAGTTAAACAAAAAAAGGGAGAGCAAGACCAAGCTCAACGATACATATAGCACTGGCCTATTTCCCTAAGTTAAATTTGTTTTTAAAAATCTGAAAAGTATAAGCATCAAGTTATTAGAAATGGTTATCTCTGTGGAGTGAAATTAAAGGAGACTTTAATTTTCTAAAGTATACTTTGCATATTTGTGTGTTTTAACAAAAATGTATGCATTGTGTAAACACAATTTTTTACTATTTTTTTTAAGGAGCAGGTATTGAGATGGCTGATCTTTTTCTTAATAGCCTTACTCTCTCAGTAGTCTGCTTGCTAGCTGGTGCCCCAGTGGGCACTGACTCACATGTCTGGTGTTTTCACTTTCTGGTCAGCAATTTAAAGCCACTGATATCTGATATCTCACAAAGGAGAGAAATCAAAAGGTGCAGTAACAGCATGAGAGCTACAAGCATGAAACATCTGTATTTTACATTGTGACTTAATTAATTTCGCTAGTCAATTTGCTTCTTTAAATCCTGAGAAATGATCAGAGCCAGTTCAATATTACTCTGTAGTCTTCCTTGCATAATACTAAAGGAGCAAATGTTAGCTCACCTTCAATTAAATAGATTCTTCAAAAAAGGAAAATAAACAGGATTCAAAAGGAAATAGACAGGATGAATGCACTAAAATTGATAATACACTATTCCCTTGAATTTATGTTTCCTCTAACTTCATAGTTTATGCTCTGATTGCTTCCCCCCCCCCCACCTAGAGATTTAAGACTTGACTTCTGAAGCAATAATGTAAAGCTTAAAATATCACCAGGATCCCAATATCTAATATAAAGAGGTAAATATTCTATACAAACATGGTTTTTCAAACTATATATAATTTTAATATCATCACTGCCCAGAAATTTTTATTAGGATGAGCAAGGGGGAGAAATGGCATGATTCCAAGTTAGCTGATTGGAATAATTGAATATTTTCCTTGCGATGCATGGTCATATAAAAACATCAAGTCAACAAATGCTTAAATGATTCAAAGATCACATTGACCATCCAAGTCTTCCTTCCTGATTACCTGTTTAGGTTCTTTTAAATGAAACCCTCCTACTCATTTTTAAAGAAGAAACTCCTAAGTTTGCAATAATGTTTTCTTGCTCATTTGAATGAACAAAAGGAACTGGACAACAGTAACAGCAGCTTAGTCGCTTCCTGAAGCTCCATTCAGACAACTTTGTAAGAACTTCCTTTATTTGTAAGAACTTCCTTCAACATCTCTTATGGCCTAGTCTACAAAGAACATTTCATTCCACATGATCTATGCATTTCTTTACTTGGTTATGCACCATTCAATGAAAGGATTTTATTAAAGCTACAGTCAGCAACTGGTTGATCCTCTGGTGCTTACAACAAAGCACTTACATGCACTTACAGTCACAATAAAATGGGCACCGCTTCCATTTACATGATCCTGGAGCCTTTCTGATCTCCCAGCAAAATCAACATACATCATATAATGCTACAGAAAGGGGGCATATGGAGCCTTAGGTATCTTTTGCTGGTAATCTTTGAAGACACTGGAAAATCCGTTTTGTATAAACTTACCAAGAAAGAACACAAAGTCAGTTGTCCCTCTTGCCTTTTTCCCTGTGGGTTGCCTTCCAAAAACACCCTCCCCAGTGCAATTTTGGTATAGCAAGTCCTTAGATGCAAATGCTTTCCTTAATTTGATAATAAAAGCTCCAGTATTAGTTTGCTTCATAATTAAGTATGCAGTAGCCAACTCCAAAATACATCAACTCTTTGAACTTCCTCCACTTAAAATGTATGTTTCTGGAACTGTTTTAATGGCCGCCTATTCACCCCATTATTAAGGGAAGTGTTCCCATCCTATGGTCATGGGGATGGTGGGACACAGGACACTCAACACGGATGGATGAGATCAACTGCTGTTTATTCGTCCCCAACACTGGCAGGTCAGAGGAAGGGAATGGGTGTCAAGCAGGACCACACAGGGGCTGTGTGGGAACAAAGTAAACAGGTGTCTGTGGGAGGCAGGCTTTGTAACACCAAGACAACAGTGTGTACCTCGTTTCTTACCAGACGATGTGATTGGCCTATTTGAAAAATTGTGCAGGCTGGCAGGAATGAGCTGGAACTGGGCCTGGTCCCTTTGATAAGGGGGAGTGTCTGACCAGGGAATCTTATCTTCAGGAGCAGGGTGGGGAGAGGCACTTGCTGTCGGGCCATTCAAGACATTCCTAAGTAGACCAGAGGCTGTTAGCAGAACACGGAACCTTAATTTTAGGCCTTACCCTGGAGGCACATAGTAACTACTCATAAATATTTGTTAAATGAGTGAGTGAATAAGTGTTGAAAGTGGGACTCTGGGCAAGACACTGAACATCTTAGCTGTACTGCAGCCATTTTTAAAGTCTATAAAATGGAGACTGTAGTATTTTCTGTTTATCACAGGAGGTTGTTAGTGGGAATAACATCATTAACATATGTGGACAACATCCCCAAACGTTCAAAAGGCCTGAAAGGTCCTCCGCTGATGATCTGTCCTCTCACGCACACCTCCCTCACACTCTAGGCACACTGGATCAGCTTCCATCGATGGCTCCAAAGCCATCATGCATCATTAGCAACGGAGGGGAAGACATGATCTGTTACATGCTTTCAGAACACCCCAAATTTCATCTACAACTCAAGTGGAAACTGTCTGTTTCATGTATATCTCCTAAATATTTGGCAACAGTAAATGTTCAACAAAATAGTCAGTTTTCCAAAGAAAAAGCTGAGCACAATAAATGAATATAATGGTGTACAACTATAAAGGCATACTTAGAAGCTAGAAGTTCGACACATGATTAAAAGGGCAAGATTATTATGACTTTTGTCTCCCCCTTCAGTTGTGGGGAGTGTCGCCTTACATGGCCCTCCACCCCACCTCCCCACCCCAGTCTCGCAGTTGCGGTGCTGTCTGCCCTGCTGAGTAGGGAGGCCTGGTCTGGGCTCGTGGGTCAGCTCACCCAAACCCTTCTACCTTCGCTGCCCAAGAGCTGGGCTTCTGCCACAGCAACCATCAACCACCCATTGAGTAAAAGCAGAATTTTCAGCATGAATAGATGACTACATTTTTTTTTACAGTGTAAATGGAATTTGGTACAACCAGAAAAGTCTAGAAGAAACCAGTTATCCCAAATGTCATAGGTAACAGATTACCATGAAAAATTCTTAATTTTTTAGAGAGTTCTGCACAAATTCAATAATTTTGCTGGTGGAAGAAGCTGTGGACAGCATCTGACCTCATCGTTTGTTTCCTAAGATGAAGAAATACGGGCCCAGAAATGACCTGCTCAAACTTACACCAGTAGTCAGCAACTAAGCAAGAGTGAAATTCAGGTCTCTAGGCTTATATACTTTTTCCTGCATTTTCCACAATGTTCTTTCTTTTTGTGCATGTGCACATGTGTGTGTTTGAGAGACAATATTGAAGACAGTAGATCCCCATACTGATATACAAGAAAATAAACAGAAGCAAAGCAACATAATCCCTTGAAGCTCCACTGATGTGAGTTAAAAATATATATGCATGCTGATAAATATTTGCAGGTATTTTTGCTACCATGAAGGGTAAAACCTTTTCCTCAAGGGAGGTTCTTCCTCAGAAAGTGAATGTGTGGGAAAGATTTAAAACATACTAATTTTGATTATCAATTAAGCACTGACATACACTGGTTGTCTATAATTAAGCTGAATCATCTAAAATAATCTGACATTATCAGGGTCAACCCATTCATATGTTGCCCACAAGTGGAACTAGAGTATTGAGTTTCTGCCCTCAAGAAGTTTTTATCTTCTTGGAAATAAAAGCAAAAGAGCTATAAAAAAGAAAGCTAACAAGCCTGAGCAGGAGAAGGCTGGGGCTACACGTGCAGCATTGCCGTGCAGCTGTGTCATGAGTTTACACTGTAATGGGGCATAAATACAAATCGCTGACTCTGAACAACTGTTTCCCACTGCCCCTATTAAATCACCATTTCCTGACTCTTAATGACAGGGTTGAGTCAATTCTAGTGATTTTATCTATTAAGCTTCAGCCAGTCCTGTTTCCATTGCTTTCCCAGCATCATCTCAATTAATACTCCCAATATTTTTAAGAATTAGACACTCTTACTGACTTTATTTTCCATTGGAAAAAGTCTGGGGTTCAGAGAAGTTGGGGGCTATCCCCATGAGGCATCTTGGGAAAAGCACGAGACTGAACGCTTTCTCTGCTAAGCAAGGGGTCTGAGGTCCATGGTGGAGGCGAGCAAGGGAACTCACTCCATGAGCTGAAGGACAGTGATGGAAAACTGGAAGGAGCAGACAGCAAGCATCATGCTGAAGGCAAGCCTGCAGAATCTGGCATCTGACACCATAAGGAAGCCTAGGAAGAAATTCTTAAAGAAGAGGGAAAAATGGCTTTCAGGATGTCAGGTTGGGGTGACTTGAGAAACTGATGGAGCATCTATAGAAACTTTAGAGTCAACCAGTCTGAGAGAGCACTAAGGTGATGAATGTCCAGCTCATGATATTCTCTGTGACATAAATATTGAAATTAGTGTTTTCCAGGCCTAGGGAAGCATTTTATTTTGAAAATGTTTGTCTGGCCTCACATAGCCAGTGCTTAACCAATAGCTAGAGGCCTTAAATAACTTTTCTACACTGTAATTTTCCCCATAAGAACACTCCAGAAAAGTGACACACCTCGCTAGACCACTCGGTCTCCCAGGCCTTCTGGTGTCCACTCCGAAGGCTGTTACCAAGGACAGCATTACTACGAATGAGCCACCTGGCTTCACAGACCCCATGCAGAGCTGCCATTTTGACAGACCTCCCAAGGCATGCTCTTGTAAGTTAACCAAGGTCAAGGCTGATTATGACTTGCATACTCAGAGCTGTCTAACCGATCTCAAGTTCTGATATGGACACAGAAAATCCAGTGAGCCTTGAACAGATTCAACTATATCTTGGGCGTCCACTCTGGGGCTAGGCACCAGCTGTGTTAAGTGTAAAGGCGACAAAGCTGAATAACATACTTTCTGCCTTCAAGAAGCTCGTATCCAAGCCTGCACATGGACAACAAAATAAATAAGTACAGTAACACAAGTTAAGTGCTAGAGAAGATGTAGATATTGTGAAAGAGTAATTGATTCCAGTGAGATAATAAATAAGGTCAGGGAAAGAACATGATGGAATATTTAAAGACATGTCTATAAGAACAAGTGCTTACAAAATGAAAGGTATACGAATTACCCAGGAAAGAGGGGAGAGACACACTAATATGGGAGGTTAGGCTGCATGTCTCGTTTTGTACCAATTTATTCAATTCCCTGAAGTAGGAGTTTGACAGTTCGTATTTTTAGAATGCTGAACTCACCATCTACAGAAAGTATGAGGCCACACACAAAAATACACTTCATACCAGAAAACCCCGAACAGTGAAACCTACATTGTCATCTGCTACACAGAACAAGTAACCTCACGTTACCATAGAAATCCCCACTCTTTTCTGTGGGGAAGTATCTTAAATAAAGCTGTCAGACAGTCTCAATTAAAAACAATAAACGAAAGACCAATCATGGTCCTTCTGAATTCATTAATAAAGTTCATCAATGAACTTTCCATCAGGTATTCAGAAACAAAATTTTCAGCATATGGAGGAATTTTCAATGCAGTTAAAGCACACTGTTTCCATTTTACATTACTATCTTTGGCTGCTGGCAGTCTGAACAGAATTAAATAACTCGTTTCACAAAGCGAGGCTTCACATGATGGTCAAGGTGCCAGGAGAAATAAATAAGCAGAGAAGAAAGCCATAGCAAATTTACTTGATATGGCCAATATTCTACACCTTTCCAGAACAAAGTTAATTAGTTTTGAGTGCCTCTGTACCACTGTCTTCATCTCCGGTGCAGAGTACTCATAACACCCGGTGTATTTTAGTAAACGCACATTACCCTTTGCCATTTACGTTCCCCCCACGAAACTCTTTGGGTGTCCTAGTTTATAAGCTTATGGACTAAAGCTTTGGGGTTTCATGAGGGCAGGAGTTAGCTTCTCCTTCTCTCAAAGCTCACTCATTAATTAACAGATCACCCACTCAATTTGATCAGTTCAGTGCAACCAATGTCTTTGACTCCACTCCAGGGCTTTCTAGGTGTCACTAGTGGTAAAGCACTTGCCTGCCAATGCAGAGATGTACTAGACGTGGTTTTGATCGCTGGATGGGGAAGATCCCCTGGAGGATGGCATGACAACCCACTCCAGCATTCTCGCCTGGACAATCCCATGGACAGAGGAGCCTGGCGGGCTACAGTTCACAGAATCGCAGAGTCAGACACGACTGAAGTGATGTGGCATGCGCACCACTACTGCTCAGCCACTCACGCTGCACTCTCCAGCCACTCACACTCCAGCTTCGATGCCACTGCGGCATTCCACACATTCTGCACGCTCCTGTGCATCTAGAATTTGGGGGTGTGCTACTCTGCCGAGAAGTCCCAGAAAATCCCCAATTCTCGTTCTGCCTCTGCAATAAGAGACAGAAGAAACAGTAGACTTTGATGTAATTTTATGTCCCCAATGTATTTAGATGGCTTCTACAAATGATTTTGCAGTTGGGTTACACAAATGACAAAGATCCTCACTGGAGCACCGCCACTCGATCAGCTCTGTGAGTGGACCTGGGCAGGCGGCTTCAACAGGAAGACGATGGCGATGGAGCCAGAGCTGAAACAAAACAAAAGGCTGCCCTCTCAGCACACGTCCTGCGGCCACAGTCTCAGTGATGTGCAGATCCCTCTTTGCTGCCCCCTCACCCTGTCCTGGGGTCCTCTCCCAGCCCCTCCACAGGCTTATCCACACTTGTGTACCCACAGTCCCTAACTCACTGCTGGCCAGCGATGCCTCTATCAGATACGTGGACCTTGAAAGAGAGTTGATCTCGCACTAGAGTTGTCTCGTAAATAACTTAACCTTCCTCCTTTGCTCCACATTACCCTTTGGTCTTTAATTTCTTCCTTTTCACTTGATTTTATGACCTGCTCTCTCAATAAAGCCGTTTTATAAGGATTTGTATGAAGGGGATTCCCTAAAAATAAATTTCAACTTATACATGACTATGATGATTCTAGTTCGTAATGGTAGATTTAAACTATCACGCTCCTAACACGTACACATAAATAAGTGAATGAAAGATAATCAAGCCTAACGATTGAGATACTGTCATATATTTCTTGTTTTGCTGAAATACTCTGTTTGTTTCTTCGCTTTGCCTTGCTTTGGTCAATGAGTAAGTGCTGAAAAAAGAAACAAAGAATTTACTATTTGGTAAAGTTGAGAACTTAAAAATCCCCCCATAGGAGAGAGAATTGTCAGGCTTGCTCTTTGTGGGGAACATGCAGGCAGCTTTTCACATGTATATGTGGGTTCTTTCCGAACTGTTTCCAGTCCACCTGACCCTGGGATCCCCACAATGAATAACAGCTCACAGCAGCATCCCAGGGAACGCGCATGGCTATTGTTCATCAGTGACCCACAGACAATAAACAGACAGTCCAGAACAGAATAACCAGTGGGGTGCTAATGGCGCATGGAGTTCTCTGCCAGGAGAGGAGCAACATAGTTTGGGAGAGGTCACTAAAAACCTCACAAGAACTGAAAAAAAAAATGCAGAAAATCTTAGACTCTGAAGAGACAGGTGAATTAAGGAAGAACAGCCAGAACTAAAAGGGAGACACACTTTCTACACTCAAGGACCATGTCATGAAAATGGTAAGATAAAAAATAGCCTTTAAACAAGACCTACACTGGTTAAGGTCTAAAAACAGCCATCCATATCCGGGTGGGTATTGAGAAGGGAGAACTCCTGAAGACATCTAAGAAAGGCGATGCATCCATGACGCCTTCCGTACATGGGCCACTGAGATGACATTACTGCTTACAGCAGAGCCAGGGAGTAAGAAGAGAGCCCTGGAAGCAAAGCCCGTGTGCGGGAGCCTTCAGTGTCTTCCCCACTTCCCAGGTTCTCCCTGTGTCTCCAGCCTCGGAGTAACCCAGAGTCAGTCTTCACCTCGACATGACCCAAATGGAAAGATACACGCGCCTCTTTCCCGCTTCACTGGGTAACTTCAGAGTTAGCCTTGATCTCTGGTTTCTGTCTCAGGTGGCCTTCCCAAGGGCCCCAAGGTCACAGCAGTCGCCACACTCGAAGCATCCAGTGTGCCCTCTTCTCACTGGATGCCTGCCTGCCCTCTGAGCCCATGTCTCAGGCCTCTTGTGCTGGCTCCATGCTGAGCACCTGGAGTGCAGAGACAACATCTACTCCTTCACTCCTGGTTCCCAGCACGCAGAATACATGCTCAGTCCTCGGGTTCTGACCAATTCAGGTAGAATCTGTGCCCACCTCACTACTATCACATTCTCAGTACTCTCAGAAGTAGTTAGAGGCCGGCCCAGGAATGAGCTTATTCTTCATGCATCTTTATATTGCTGCGTGCTGGGCTCAGTCACTCAGCCATGCCCAACTCTTTGCAACCCTGTGGACTGTAGCCCGCCAGGCTCCTCTGTCCATGAGATTCTCCAGGCAAGAACACTGGAGTGGGTTGCTGTGCCCTCCTCCAGGGGATCTTCCCAACTCAGGGTTCAAACCCATGTCTCTGGCATCTCCTGCATTGCAGGCAGGTTCTTAATCTTTATGTTGCATTAGCCAAAAACTTCGTTTGGATTTTTCTACAAATGAAAAGATAAACCTGAAAGGACTTTTTGGCTAACCCAATATTTTATGCATGCTCACTTTAGGAACATATTTGTATATCTACTAAATCTCCTCCTGGCAATACATTTCTGATAGAGAAATGTGTTGTCAGAAGAGAAATTATGATAGCTCATTAGCTGGCTTAGGATCCCCTGTTGTACAAAGTGTTATACTTGCACTTGCGGTGGGAAAATTAAAGGCGTGTGCCTCAGGGTAGGATTTATTGGAGACCACTGGGGTAGTCTAGAAGGACCTTCCATCCCAAAGGGAAAGAAGACCACTCCTTTATCTCCTTACAACTGAAGATCATGACCTCTGGTCTGAATTAACATCACCTTATAACATGGTACCCACGTGATGTTTGTGATTTGTGGCTCCATAAGCATGCCGGCAGTGAAAGTGTCTTGACAAGAGCCTTAAGTGACAGCAATAGATTTTTTAAAAAGCCCTATGGAGACCTGAGGAGATTGCTCCTTTAACAGTCTTTCTACACAAAAGGCCCAGGAAGAACCCAAATCTTTCTGGACTAGGACTATAGGAATGGCATATTTTTTTAACCTAAAAAAAAAAATATGTTCTAAGTTTCTAGCCAGCCCCAGTGTTCACACAGTGTCTTCTCTGTGAGAGGATTTGCTGACCCAAGTCCTCCTATCTCTTGTATGAGGCATAAAATACATTCTTCCTGGGACACTCGGGGTTAGGAGTTAGTGTTTAACTTCGGGGCAAAACCAATCAAAGGAAATGTCTCAGAAGCACTTGGAGAGGTTTACCATGCTTTGTCCCAGGTATAAGCCCTATGCAATCTATGTAGGAATCCAAGCTGTGCTTACTAAATACGCAAGTGACGTTAAACTAAGTTATTCCAATACTCGTGGCTTTTCTGGGTGGCTCAGCAGTAAAGAATCCACCTGCAATGCAGGAGACACAGATTTGATCTCTGGGTCAGGAAGATCTACTGGAGAAGGAAATGGCAACCCACTCCAGGATTCTTGCCTGGAGAATCACACGGACAGAGGAGCCTGGTGGGCTACAGTCCATGGGGTCACAAAAGAGTCAGATATGACTTAGCAACTAAACAACAACAACAACAATAATATTGCAATACTATAAATGACTGGACTTCCCTGCTGGATCAGACGGTAAAGCGTCTGCCTGCAATGCGGGAGACCTGGGTTCGATCCCTGGGTCAGGAAGATCTCCTGGAGAAGGAAATGGCAACCCACTCCAGTTTTCTTGCTGGGAAAGTCCCATGGAGGGATGAGCCTGGTGGTCTACAGTTCATGGGGTCGCAAAGAGTCAGACACGACTGAGCGACTTCACTCACTCACTCATAAATGACTGGATAAAATTTCAAAATAATTGCAATCAACTGAAAAAGGATCTCAGAGGAAAAGGATAAAATACCAGAGACAGGTAGAGAGGTGAAAATGTAAGATGGTGGCTAACTAACTCAATCTCTCTTTCTTTCTCTCTCCACCCCACTTCCTGAATAGCCATCTTCACACACACACACACACACACAGACACATGACTGAGATGACTGCTAATTCCAATTAAGTTAACAAACATTTACTGAGCATCTGCTCTATGGTAAGCACTGTACCAACTGTCTACAAACATGAAGAACACAGTCTCTGACTCTAAGAAGTTTATAAACCTAATTCAGGAGATAGGTACAGAAACCAAGGGTCACAATTGAGGACCAAAGCCTGTAGATGTGGATATTCACAGGGACTCATGAACACGCAGGAGAGATGAGGATCAGGGAAGACTGTCTCCAGGAATTTCCTTTTATGTTAAATCTTAAAGGATAAATAGGGTTTACCAAGCAGATGAAGAGTAAAGAAAGTGTCAAACATGCAGAAAGAACAATCTGGAAGTCACCGGTGAATGGAAGGGTGAGCAGCTTCTAAGAAGCATGATCCAGCCTGCAGAGTGACAGCTGAGTAAGAGGGTGGCAGGCAGTCTGGAAGCCGTGACAGTTACATTGCGTTTCCACTGAAGAGTGGATTCAGACTCTGAAAAGGTGTTAGTAGTTCAATTTTTATGCAGAGAATTCAGTTGTAAGGAAGGTTCACAGTACTGTATGTTGTAAGACATGTGTTGACTCGCATTATTAGCTTATCTGGAAACAATCTGGACGTCTAACCAAGGGCCAGGTAATTTTTTTGCAGATAAAAATTAGTTCCATTGCCTTCGAAAATACCTTTGACTCTTGTCAGAGTCTTCAATCACTTATCGGTTATCACAAGACAGACTAGAGAGTGTGGGTTCAAATCTTCATGATTGGTATAAATAATATTTAAAATTAAGTTAAAGAGATCAGATTCCCAAACTGCCATCAGAAATGAAGCTGTTATCAGTATTGGAAAATATAGGGGGAATGGATAACCACAATTCTAATGGTGAACATAAAAATTGTTCATTTATACTTTAGAACACTAAAAAGTATAATGGAATAATGTATATACTATATACTGCTTATTTAGCTCAAGAGCTAAAACTCTACAGATATAATTAAAACACACTCTATTTGCCTCTATACATCACTGCTTTTATATCTCATTTTCAAGCATGCTTTTTTAATATATTTACTCCATGTGAATGTCTCCAAAAATAATATAAATTGATGCTCTGTTTGTTCTAAATATTATTTCAATGATATATGTAATATGCCAAAAGCTGGCTCTCTGAAATCCTTTTTCCAATCAACGGTATGTCTTTTGAGATTTATTGGTGCTGATAAATATAGTTTTGCTTTATTATTTCACATCTATATGTATTCAACTGTATAAGTACACTGTACTATGTTGATCCATTTTTCCAGAAATGGACTTTTTAGATGTTCCCACTTTCTTGCAACCAGAAGCAACACTATAATTAACTTTCATGCACTTTTAGGAGAGTTTTCTCCACTAATGATAACCGACAGTGCATTTTCAATTCTTCTTTACTAAAGATATTATTGAATTGTTGTCCAAAGTTGCTGAAACAATTTACACCCTCCCCAGCAGTGCACAAGTGTCTTCTTACTTCACAGCCTCAATAGCACTTGGTTAGTGCCAAATTTAATTTTTGCCAAGCTGATAGTTGTGAAATGGTTCTTGCAATTTTAATTTGTTTTCCTGATTACCTTGGATTACAGTGATATTGAATGGTTTGCCTTGAAAATGAACAGAGATTATTCCATTGTTTTTGAGATTGCATCCAAGTACTGTATTTCAGACTCTTTTGTTGACCATGATGGCTAGTCCATTTCTTCTAAGGGACTCCTGCTCACAGTAGTAGATATAATGGTCATCTGAGTTAAATACACCCATTTCAGTCCATTATGTTCACTGATCCCTAGAATGTCGAAGTTCACTCTTGCCATCTCCTGTTTGACCACTTCCAATTTGCCTTGATTCATGGACCTGACATTCCTATACAATATTGCTCTTTACAGCATCGAACCTTGCTTCTATCACCAGTCACATCCACAGCTGGGTACTGTTTTTGCTTTGGCTCCATCCCTTCATGCTGCATGGAGTTATTTCTCTACTGATCTCCAGTAGCATACTGGGCACCTACTGACCTGGGGAGTTCCTCTTTCAGTATGCTATCATTTTGCCTTTTCATACTGTTCATGGGGTTCTCAAGGCAAGAATACTGAAGTGGTTTGCCATTCCCTTCTCCAGTGGACCACATTGTGTCAGACCTGTTCACCATGACCCTGTCTTGGGTGGCCCCACAGGGCATGGCTTAGTTTCACTGAGTTAGACAAGGCTGTGGTCCTAGTGTGATTAGATTGACTAGTTTTCTGTGATTATGGCTTCAGTGTGTCTGCCCTCTGATGCCCTCTTATAACACCTACCGTCTTATTTATTTAACTTATATGCAGAGTACATCATGAGAAACACTGGACTGGAAGAAGCACAAGCTGGAATCAAGATTGCCGGGAGAAATATCAATAGCCTCAGATATGCAGATGATACCACCCTTATGGCAGAAAGTGAGGAGGAACTAAAAGCCTCTTGATGAAAGTGAAAGAGCACAGTGAAAAAGTTGGCTTAAAGCTCAACATTCAGAAAAGAAAGCTCATGGCATCTGGTACCATCACTTCATGGGAAATGGATGGGGAAACAGTAGAAACTGTCAGACTTCATTTTTAGGGGCTCCAAAATCACTGCAGATGGTGACTGCAGCCATGAAATTAAAAGACACTTACTCCTTTGAAGAAAAGTTATGACCAGCCTAGATAGCATATTGAAAAGCAGAGACATTACTTTGCCAACAAAGTTCCATCTAGTCAAGGCTATGGTTTTTCCAGTAGTCATGTATGGATGTGAGAGTTGGACTGTGAAGAAAGCTGAGCACCGAAAAATTGATGCTTTTGAACTGTGGTGTTGGAGAAGACTCTTGAGAGCCCCTTGGACGACAAGGAGATCCAACCAGTCCATTCTGAAGGAGATCAGCCCTGGTGTTCTTTGGAACGAATGATATAAAGCTGAAACCTCAGTACTTTGGCCACCTCATGCAAAGAGTTGACTCATTGGAAAAGACTCTGATGCTGAGAGGGATTGGGGGCAGGAGGAGAAGGGGACAACAGAGGATGAGATGGCTGGATGGCATCACTGACTCAATGGATGTGAGTCTGAGTGAACTCCGGGAGTTGGTGATGGACAGGGAAGCCTGGTGTTCTGTGATTCATGGGGTCGCAAAGAGTCGGACACGACTGAGCAACTGAACTGAACTGAACTGAACTAAGTATCTCTTCATGTTCACTGACCATTGGCTTATTCTTCTGTAAGATGCTTGAGCAAGACATTTGATATTTTTTCCACTGGACTATAATTCTGTAGTTTGTGGTTTTGTTTTGTTTTTTTTTTTACATGTTGATACTAATCCTTCATCAAAAATCTTACAGAAAATAAATTATTATCATGTATGAATTTTAAGACCTTTAAAGGTCTTAAACTTGCTCATATCTTTTAACCCAATGATTACACTTAATTACTTAAAAGTAAAGAATTAATAAAAGTATATTTAAAGATTTAGCCTTTAAATATGCTCACCAAAACACTGTAATAACAAAACTTACATGCAATATATTTAAGTAATAGCCATAAAAATCTAAAATTCTTATAAAACAAAAAAGGAATTGGCATATCCATAAAATACACTACAATCCAGACATTAAAACTGACATTTTTAAAAGAATATTTAAGATGTAGAAGAATGTTAAAATTAAATGGGAGAAGCAGGTTGCAAAAATTCTCAAGTAAAAATATGTGATCAGTGCACTGTCTTCTTTTTTCCAAAATTTCTATAAAGGATACAGTTATAAGGATATAACTTTTAAAGGATATTTCTATAAAGGTTATATAATCAAATAGTTTTTTGAAGTTATGCATATAAATATAATGGAGAGATTTTTTCAAAATTGAATGATCAGGAAAAAATTAATCTGAGACAATTTTGAAAAGCACCAGATTGCAAAGAGCATTGGAAACTACAAATAAGACCAGTGTATACGTGTATGTAAGACTTCTGTTCCTAAGGCCAGCTATTTCAGCCAAACGCATTGGAACTAATCACCCTTGGATTACTGCTGTCTCACCTAATGGAAAATAATAACCCGAGACGTTCTGTGGGTTCCACGTACAGAGGGCTGAGTGTTTCCCAAAAGCTTTACAATCTAAGTAAGACAGATGAGACAATTAAGACAAACAGACAAAGGATGAAAAAGGCAATTTGTACCCCAGTCATAAAGTGGGCATATGGTTTCTATGTCTATGCTTACATTTGAGGACAGTTTAAGGAGAGCCAAGCGAGATTTAAGTAGAAAATACAGCTAGAACTGGCTTTTGAGGCTTATGAGAGGTACACTTCATGCAGCTGATGCTAGAAGTCAACAACACAGGATAAAAGGCTGACTGTAAAACACCTTGACCAGAAATCAGATGGTGTGAACCGCCAACGTGACTCTTTAGTTTATGAAACATTTCCTTATAATTACTTGGATTTTGAAAGCATCAAACTCAAATATGGAAAGGAAGAGAGCGAACATCCTTCAGGGTTAGATTCAAATTGGCCTTGGGCATGTTTCTCAACCTCTTTAGACTCAATTTACTCATCATAAGAAAGAGGTAACAACACAGTATTAGCCAGTCATGGCTACTGGACCTTTAGAAACAATGAGAATAAGTATCATAGGCAGCATGTTGGAGGCACTCAAAAAGGGAAATATAGTGGTTTCTTCTGTAAACGGAATTGGAACATCACTGGATAATATATCCTGGATATTTAACTGCCACACTATGTAAACTAGGCTTTTCTGGTGACTCAGAGGGTAAAGAATCTGCCTGCAATGCAGGAGACCTGGGTTCGATCCCAGGGTCAGGAAGATTCCCTGGAGGAAGGCATGGCAACCCACTGCAATATTCTTGCCTGGAGAATCCCCATGGACAGAGGAGCCTGGTGGGCCACAGTCCATGGAGTCACCAAGAGTTAGACACAGCTGAGCAAGTAAGCATAGCACAGCATAGCATGTAAACTAAAAAAACTCTAAAAGCTTTGATTAAAAGCTCACCACCAACACTGTCTGGCTTCAAGCTTTGCTTTTTCTATTTAGAGTATATTTATTTTTCATCTTAAATGATCACAAGGTAGGACAATTATTTAAGATACTTTATAAAAAGGAGTCACCCATGGTCATAGGCAAATCCTAGCTCCCCTGGTTTCTTGTTCATGTAAAATATGCAATTAATATTTTAATCTAGCTCCTAAAATAGTATTCAACCATTTCTCCTTTGTTTTGCCAAGAAGAGACAGATGGTGAATCAGCTTATAAATCAGCCCCCAAAATTCTTGAAGGCAAATAAGTCTTTATAAATCAAGGTTTAAAAAAGGTCTCGTTTTTATAACAGTTATTACTTTA
>SJYC01100329.1:0-21663 GCA_006408675.1 Madoqua kirkii
AAGTGGGCATATGGTTTCTATGTCTATGCTTACATTTGAGGACAGTTTAAGGAGAGCCAAGCGAGATTTAAGTAGAAAATACAGCTAGAACTGGCTTTTGAGGCTTATGAGAGGTACACTTCATGCAGCTGATGCTAGAAGTCAACAACACAGGATAAAAGGCTGACTGTAAAACACCTTGACCAGAAATCAGATGGTGTGAACCGCCAACGTGACTCTTTAGTTTATGAAACATTTCCTTATAATTACTTGGATTTTGAAAGCATCAAACTCAAATATGGAAAGGAAGAGAGCGAACATCCTTCAGGGTTAGATTCAAATTGGCCTTGGGCATGTTTCTCAACCTCTTTAGACTCAATTTACTCATCATAAGAAAGAGGTAACAACACAGTATTAGCCAGTCATGGCTACTGGACCTTTAGAAACAATGAGAATAAGTATCATAGGCAGCATGTTGGAGGCACTCAAAAAGGGAAATATAGTGGTTTCTTCTGTAAACGGAATTGGAACATCACTGGATAATATATCCTGGATATTTAACTGCCACACTATGTAAACTAGGCTTTTCTGGTGACTCAGAGGGTAAAGAATCTGCCTGCAATGCAGGAGACCTGGGTTCGATCCCAGGGTCAGGAAGATTCCCTGGAGGAAGGCATGGCAACCCACTGCAATATTCTTGCCTGGAGAATCCCCATGGACAGAGGAGCCTGGTGGGCCACAGTCCATGGAGTCACCAAGAGTTAGACACAGCTGAGCAAGTAAGCATAGCACAGCATAGCATGTAAACTAAAAAAACTCTAAAAGCTTTGATTAAAAGCTCACCACCAACACTGTCTGGCTTCAAGCTTTGCTTTTTCTATTTAGAGTATATTTATTTTTCATCTTAAATGATCACAAGGTAGGACAATTATTTAAGATACTTTATAAAAAGGAGTCACCCATGGTCATAGGCAAATCCTAGCTCCCCTGGTTTCTTGTTCATGTAAAATATGCAATTAATATTTTAATCTAGCTCCTAAAATAGTATTCAACCATTTCTCCTTTGTTTTGCCAAGAAGAGACAGATGGTGAATCAGCTTATAAATCAGCCCCCAAAATTCTTGAAGGCAAATAAGTCTTTATAAATCAAGGTTTAAAAAAGGTCTCGTTTTTATAACAGTTATTACTTTAAAGCAATCTTTCCCTAATTATCTTCATAAACATTAAACAGGGCTAATTTATGAGTTCCTGAACAATTTGGGGGTTTTGAATGAAACAATCAAGATCCCACATGCCCGCCTTTTCTCTTTTAATCATCTCTAACATATACAATGACCTTGATCAGCCTTATGGTTCGTTAAGCTATGGCCCTAATAGACAGTAAAACCATGCTATGAAATTATTATTCAGCATTAAAAGTCAACACGTTTGAAGATGACTTTGGGATGATAAGACACCTTGGTAGCTTGGGTATGGCCTCACATCTAAGAAAAAGAAATGACCAGAAAAGAAACATGATGTATAAAGATTGACACAGGCCTCTAAATCTAACCCACTCTCTCCACATGCTCTTTGCCTCTGCTGATCCTATCTCTATCTCTCAAAGGGAAAAGTGGGGGAATTTTGCTATACCTCTCTTCTGAATATATTGAGAACTGGTACCTTATATACGCTATAAGAAATAGTGTATAGGACAGGAAAACTTTCTCAGGCTTCCGTGATCTTTATAAAGCATCAGGACTTGGCTTGTGATCCAGTGGCTAAGACTCGGAGCTCCCGAGGCAGGCGTCTGGGTCAGGGAATGCAGTCCCACATGCTGCAGCTAAGGACCCCAAGTGCCACCACAAGACCCAGTGCTGCCAAATAAATCCTATAAAGCACCAAGGAAGGCCAGCTGTATTTTAACCTGATGTATTTTTTTTGAGAAAACATGTACCTCTTTCTAATTCAAGAAGAGAAAGTCAAATTTCATAAAAAGGCATGTGGCATGGAGAGTGCTTTATACAGTTACCCTTCTGTTAGTGCAGGGCTACAATCTCTGATTTATCCACAATTCTAAAATCCAAAATGTTCAAAAACTCTTTTAAACTGCCAAATGTTAGCAAACCAGAAATCATTTCATGATTAAACACAACCTGGCCCAATGTGAGGCTATTAGATCAGCCCACCAATGTCATTCTCTGAATTTTTTTTGGTGCGGAAATATTCAAGTATTTGATTACAAGCTACTACCCTGCATCCAGCTGAAGATGTTAAGTAAACATTACAGTAAATGCCCCCTCTTGTTGCCTTTCAAAAATTACGGGAAATTCTGAATTCTGAAGCATACCTGGCTGGCCCCATGGCTTTGGATACGGGATAATGGACCTGTGTTACCAGTTGTATTTTTCTTTCTTCTGAAAGGGAAGAAGGAAGTTAATGCTGCAGCCCTAGGGTTGGAGAAACAGTGAAACCTCCGCAAACGTTCAAAACTAGTGATTCACTCGCCTCCACATTAGAGGGCACATGGTCAGATCACCCTCAACAGCATTCATCATCAAGTCTGAGGTTCAGCCGGGGCATAGGATGCACTGAAAGAACTGACAGTGGGCGACAGAGCAACAAAAGTATCAAACCTGTGGCTGCCAAGCCCTGGACACATGCAGACGTGATTAACCAAATTATATAGAGGCTGGGGTAAGGGCACGGAGGACTGATGAGCAAAGTCATCATGAGTTGGCTTCTTTACACAGAAGAGAAATTGAAGCTGAGGTCATGACTCTTCCCATTAACCCAAGGGAGGGAAAGATTAATAGAAAAAGCAAGACAATAATCACAGAGTCCTCAAGGTGTGTGTGAGTCTCTATGTGTTCATTCACAGAAAAGAAGAGGAGAGTCATGATACATGTCAAAAGTGAGTCACAGCTGTGGCGACGTGCCCATGCCGAGTGGATGGCATGATGGAGACAAGGTGAGGACTGCTGTGTGCGCGAGTGATAGGCTTGAATCATGTTTCAGAACCTAGAGAAAAGATCTAATGACTCAACATCCAGGAATGATTTCTCTTTTATTTATACATAAGCATACTTCATTTTATTGCATGTTTTACTAATTGGTGTTTTCTGGCAACCCTGCCAGATTTTTTAAATGTATTTGTATTTATTTCTTTGACTGTGCGAGGTCTTAGCTGTGGCACACAGGATCTTCAGGCTTTAGCTGCACCATGCAAACTCTGAGTTGTGGCACATGGGGTCTAGCTCCCTTACTAGGGATTGAACGCAGGCCCCCTGCCTTGGGAGCATAGAGTCTTAGCCACTGCATGACCAGGGAAGTCCCCAAAATAGAGTATGGTTTAGCTGAGATATGTATACTGTTTCTTAGACATAATGTTATTGCACACTCAATAGACTATGCGCGTGTGTGCTCAGTTGCTCAGTCATGTCTGACTCTTTGTGACCCTGCACACTGTAGCCCGCCAGTCTCCTCTGGATTCTCTAGACAAGAATACTGGAGTGTCATGCGCTCCTGCAGGGGATCTTCCCGACTCAGGAAGCAAACCCATGTCTCCTGAATTGCAGGTAGGTCCTTTACCCACTTAGTCAACTGGGAAGCCCTTAACAGACTATAGCATAGTAAAAGCGCAAGTTTCATATGCACTGGGACATCAAAAAAATTGTGAGTCCCTTTACTGCTGCATTTTTGTTTTGTTGCAGTGTTCTGAACCTGCAGCATCTCTGAGGTGTGCCTGCAGACCCCTCGATGTTAGGTTTCTGGTTGCTCGCTGTCTCCTTTGCGCACCCACCCTCTGGTTTACCTGTACAACTGATGACAGTCATCACCCTCTATGTCTACTTGCGTAATACTCTGTAATTTAGTACATGCTTCCAAAAAATGATGTTTTTGAGACAATGATATTCCAAGCACAAGTATTATTACCCTTAAAAATGAAACCAAAGTAAAGACAGTCAGAGTTCAAATCACAGTCAGCACTCCTACCTCAGATAAATTAATTAAGCTATTAAAGCCTTCCTCATTGGTAGATGAGAACAATAATACTTCTTGTACAGAACAGTTAGCAGACTTCAATGAGGTGATATACATGAAAGTGATTTTCAACATTTACTAACACTGAAGTCCTATAACTGGTGCCTGTATCTGTGGCAGCTACATGTGTGACTTTCTTCATGTTTTACTCTTAGGGGTCATCCCCAGTCCTTTTTCTTTTCTTCGCCAAGCCACAATTTAGTTTTGAGGAGAGCTTTAAAACAAAGCCAAAATCAGTACTAGGAAGACTCAATTCAATTTTCACTTTAAAAATAGTTCTGATAATTACACTGGCTTAATATGAACTTTCTGGCAAAAGCAAACCATAGTCTAGCAAGACAACATTTAAAATACAGTTCAATTAGCTTACAATTAGTAGTTTTTACACATACAGGAAAAAGCAAATTGACTTAGCACCTTTCTCCTGTCCAGAGTAATACTAAAGATTTTTCCCCTGCCGTTATTGTACCCTGGCTACAAATATTAGGTATTCTAACTGTGTATCACATAAATCAAATAAATGCTTCCTCCTCCCACCCCTCCCCCCATATTCATGTCTGCAGCTGCCCAGCGTGTTTTTCAATGGCCATCCACTGGAACTCATTAAGAAAGCCTTATGTACAGTAAATTAAAATGCAAGGGCTATGATCTGCAGACAAAAAGATGACAAAGCTTATCAAACATGTGCTTTGGCCTTCTCATTAGCCCTCAGGGTTTAAATGGCATTGTCTTCTCAAACAGGTCCCAGCTCATTTCTATTTCTTATGAGGAGAGAGAGTGAAGTCAGGCAAGCTTTATATGCTACAGATATTTCAACATTCCTAAGAAATTACTTTAAACAGGCTTGGAATAGTCTGAGAAATATTTAGAAGTACTAATTTGCTTATTCAGGGCTTCACTGAATGGCTCAGCGGTAAAGAATCTTCCTGCAACACAGGAGCCTCAGGAAATGCAGGTTCAATCCCTGGGCCAGGAAGATCCCCTGGAGGAGGGCATGGCAACCCACTCCAGTGTTCTTGCCTGGAGAATCCCATAGACAGAGGGGCCTGGTGGGCTACAGTCCATGAGTTTGCAAAAGAATCAGACACGACTTAGTGACTAAACAACATATAAACTTGTATACATTTGTTAGGCACCTTTTAAGTGCTGGCACAAATGTTTGCTCTTCTGTGAAGCTTCCCCAAATACCTTAGAAAAATACAGCTCTCACACTACAGAGCTTTAGAAGCACATCACATCACCCTCTGTCCTTGCGCTCACCCAGCCCCACTGGTGGAGGTCTCTCCATAGCACAGGGGACTTGTGGGTCTGGGCGCTCAGTTAACATAGTTCTCAGCAGACACCAGTGTGTGCTTGTGAAAGGGAAAAATAAAGGGCACAAAAGATGCCAAATGAACAACAGGTTTGGTTGCAGGGAAATTGTATTTCTTTCTGAGACAAAACAGAGCATAAGGTGTTAGGGGTTTTGCAGGCCAGGGAATAAAACAAGCAATCTATCTTTTTGGAAATTCAATTTCTAAAACAATTCTTCCCACTTCCAGCTTTATTGAGGTACAACTGGAATATGATAAATGTAGATTTAAGGTATACAACCTGATGATTTGACATATTTATATTGTGAAATAATTACCACAATAAGGTTACTTAACAAATCCATCACCTCACATAGTTCTGTTTTTGTGCTTGTATGTACGTGTGATTGGTTCACCAACTGGTTAACTGACTGGTTCAGGATTGAGAAAGGAGTACAACAGGGCTGTCTGCTGTCACCCTGTTTGTTTAACCTACATGCTCAACATCATGAGAAATGCCGGGCTGCGTGAGTTACAGCCTGGAATCAAGACAGTCGGGAGAAACATCAACAACTTCAGAAACGCGGATATCATCATTCTAATGGCAGAAAGTGAAGAGGAACTAAAGAGCCTCTTATGAGGGTGAAGGGGGAGAGTGAAAGAGCTGGCTTAAGACTAAATATTAAAAAAAAAAAAAAGCTAAGATCATGGCATCTGGCCCCATTACTTCATGGCAAATAGAAGGGGAAAAGGTGTAAGTAGTGACAGATTTCCTCTAACTGGGCTCCAAAGTTACTGTGGATGATGACTGCAGTCATGAAATCAAAAGACAATTGCTTCTTGGCAAGAAAATTATGACAAACCTAGACACTGTGTTGAAAAGCAGAGACATTACTTTGTATAAGTACTTTGTACAAGTATAGTATGAAGTATATAAAGTATATATATATATATATATATAAAGTTATTTAAAGTATATAAAGTATACTCAAGCCAACGTATAGTCAAGGCTATGGTCTTCCCAGTGGTTATGCACGTTTGTGAGAGCTGAACTGTAAAGAAGGGAGAATGCCAAAGAATTGATGCCTTTGAACTGTGGTGTTAGCAAAGACTCCTGAGAGTCCCTTGGACAGCAAGGAGATCAATCCATTCAATCTTATGGGAATCAACTCTGAATATTCATTGGAATGACTGATGCTAAAGCTGAAACTCCAGCATTTTGGTTGATGTGGATGGCTGACTTGCTGAAAAAGTCCCTAATGCTGGGAAAAATTTGAGAGCAGGAGAAGAGAACATTAGAGGATGAGAAGGCTGGATGGAATCACTGATACAATGGATATGAACTTGAGCAATATTTAGGAAATGGTGAGGGACAGGGAGGTCTGCTGTGCTGAGTTCATGGGGTCACAAAGAGTTGGACATGACTGGGCAACTGAACAACAACATGTATGTGTGTACACACACACACACACAAAAAATTGACAAAGCTAGCCTAAAACTTAACATTTAGAAAACTTAGATCATGGCATCTGGTCCCATCACTTCATGGCAAATAGAAGGGGAAACAATAGAAACAGTGACATACTTTGTCTTGGGAGGCTCCAAAATCACTGTAGATGGTGACTGCAGCCATGAAATTAAAAGATGCTTACTCTTTGGAAGAAAAGCTATGACACACCTACATAGTACATTAAAAAGCACAGACATTACTTTGCTGACAAAGGTCCGTCTAGTCAAAGCTATGGTTTTCCTGGTAGTCATGTATGGATGTGAGAGCTGGATCATAAAGAAGGTTGAGCACCGTAGAACTGATGCTTTTATACTGTGATGCTGGAAAAGACTCTCCAACTGTCCCTTGGATGGCAAGGAGATCCAACCAGTCAATCCTAAAGGAAACCAACCTTGAATATCCATCAGAAGGACTAATGCTGAAGCTGAAACTCCAATACTTTGGCCAATTGATGCAAAGAGCTGACTCATTAGAAAAGACCCTGATGCTGGGAAAGCTTGAAGGCAGGAGGAGAAGGGGATGACAGAGGATGAAATGGTTAGATGGCATCAGCGACTCAATGGACCTGAATTTGTGCAAGCTCTGCGGGATGGTGAAGGACAGGGAAGCCTGGCATGCTGCAGTCCATGGGGTCGCAGAGTCTTTCACGACTGAGCGATCACTGAACAATGACCATGCAAGTGGATGCATAGTTAGAGCTTTTAAGATTATCCTAGTGATTTTCAAGGACACCTCACAGTATCATTAACTACAATCAGGATGGTGACCCCTCTTACCCTAGCCCAACGCTTGCCTGTATCTGGAGACATATGTTATTGTTGGGGCCTGCCAGGTGCTTACTGTTGTTGCTGTTCAGTTGCTCAGTCGTGTCTGACTCTTTGCAATCCCAGGAAACGCAGCACACAAGGCTTCCCTGTCCTTCATGATGGCCCAGAGTTCACTCAGACTCATGTCCATTGAGTCAGTCACACCATCCATCTGGTTCTCTGTCATTTCCTTCTCCTCCTACCTTCAATCTTTCCCAGTATCAGGGTCTTCTATGTTTTCTTTGCTCATCATTCTTTGCCTGTTGCTGACAGACACAATTGTTTCTACATCTCGGCTATAAAACACAATTCTTAATGAAAAGCGTTCACAAAGAAGAGTTAGTCACTGCAGCATCAGAACGTTCAAACTTGAAAGCTAATTAATAATTTAGATTTGGAACTCTCCAGCATGAACAAAGGAATTATTCTAGGTAAAACATGCACAAAGCATCCTAGATTTTCCCTGAGAATGAAAAGGGAGGAGGCTGCACTTCTCGGAACTTCTCGACATGGTCCTCCACACTCTCCTGGGTTCTCTCTTCCCCTTGCTGTTTGTTTATCTGCTTTGCCTTCCTCTGCTATTTCTAAACATAGAAGGATGATGAATCTGCCTTAATAACCCAGATAAAATGTTAAAGCTAAGGTGTTGAAAAAGAAAATGTCTACAATGTAAAAATACTCATGGTATTGGGAGTATAGGATTCTTGTCCTAAGGCTCTCAGTGGATACAGCTTAGAGTTTTCCTAAATCCTAAACCTTTTTTGGACAGACTGATACTTTCAGTCCTAAAGGGAGTATATCAAGTGGCTTCCTGGTTTTATTCTCAGCCAGGTTACCAGTATGTATTCCTGAGCACTAAGGATTAGTTATGTCAGAATGCTTAATGAGCTCCAAGTAGATACAAGAAATACCAGTGAACAATTAAGTCACATTCCTTGTCCTTGTGGAGTTTCTGGACAAAGTACATGAAAAAGTACCTACCACACTGTTATGAGGAGCAGGGGCCAACAGAGAATGAGACAGTTAGATGGCATCACCGACTCAATGGACATGAGTTTGAGCAAGCTCCTGGAGACAGTGAAGGACAGGGAAGCCCGGCGTGCTGCAGGCCACAGGGTGCCAAGAGTTGGACACAACTTGGTGACTGAAGAACAGCAAGGCTGTGACGAGTGCCATGATGGGAGCTGTGGGCACACCAAGAGGGGGGCGCCTGTGTCTTAGAGGAGGCGACCTTACACCGCAGGGCTCCCTTACCTTGACTTCCGACCAGAACCTTCAAAGGCCTTGCTCCTCTGGCCTGTGCCTCAGACTCCAGGCCCCTCTGAAAAAACTACCTTCTGTTTCCTCTTAGAGCTAGCTCTTCACCCACCAGCGCCACTGCTTGGGGTCCCCTCTCTACCCGCTCATCCCCTCCTCAGGCCTTGATCTGGGTGCCAGGCCTCCTTTTCCCACGTGGCTGTTTCCAACTGTGCTCCAAAAGACAGTCTGCATCCTCACAACCTCCATTCTTTTCCACATCACAGTGCTCAGTTTCTTAAAACAGTGCTTTGCATTTTGTAAAAACAAATTATGAATGTGTTTAATTTTTATAAATGTGTTTACTCTAATTTTTATAAATGTGTTTACTCTGACTTTATAAATGTGTTTACTCTGATTTTGTCTATCATTACTTCCAGACCATTAACTCTATGGACGTGAGGACTACACTCCGATTCGGTTACTATCTCACAACCAGGCCCACTGGAGAGAGAGGAAACAGTGGTAGCCGGGCCAGCACCAGGGAGGCTCCTACGTCTGTGCTCTTATCTTCTAGGAAGATGCAAAGGACCTTCCAAGGGACCAGGATTAGGGTGAGACCAGCAAGGGACCTGTCCCAGTTATGAAACTTAAGTAGGTGCCCAAAAAGCCACCATAATCTAGACAGACACTGTCCTAAGACAGCATTTTTAATGACAAAGTATCAAAACTTGAAATAAAGACAAGATCGGTATTACTGATTGCTCCTTCAACAACAGGCTGCAGTATGGTGAGGCATGGCATAGCTCTTGAAACATTTTTCTGGTCCTTACAGCTCAGGACAAAAAGAACTGCTATTTGGTTTCTGGGTGACTTCACAATGTATCTGCAGGGCAGCGGTGATGGCTCTTCAGGAGGGGCCTTCCCTCCGTTATTCACAGAGAAACATGAAGTTTCCCACAATGTAACCATGGGTGTGTGCATGCTAGGGTGCTTCAGCTGTGTCTGACTCTTGCAACCCACCAGGCTCCTCTGTCCATGGAATGCCTCAGGCAAGAATACTGGAGTGGGCTGCCATGCCCTCCTGTAGGTGATCTGCCCCACTCAGGGATCAAATCCGTGTCTCCTGTGTTGGCAAGCGAGTTCTTCACCACTAGCATCACCCAGGAAGCCCTAAGTACCTATAATATAATGCTTTACCTTTACAACATCCATAACACTTATCTAGTGAGAGGGGAAATACTGGGCGCACGTGTCCTGTGTGTGAATGAGCGTGTTTCTGAACTGTATAAAGGTCACTGCCTCGCAGTGTGATTCTACATTTCATCTATTTGTCTCACTAGCAATGGCTCTTTGGACTGGTAGCAAGCACACTCTGTATCATGGGACCCTAAACACAGACAAATATACTTTCTAATACTGTTTTCAGACAGTTGTCAATTTCACATGAGTGCTCTCTTGCCTGCTAAAAGATCACTGTTAAAAAAGTGAGATCCAAACCCACAAACATTCCCAGTAAGGCAGCAGCACTCCCAACCCATTCATTTGTGTGATTCTGACAGCCGCGTAGTTAGTACAGCCCTGCCGCCTGCCTGTGGGTCAGAGTCGGACCCATGCTGAACACGACAGTGAACAGATCAGTGCTGTGATTCAGCAGAGACCTGATTTCCCAAATGGCACCTCTCTTTGAAACACATTACTCATTCACTAGAAAATAAAAACACATCAACAAGTTGCCGGAGAACAACTAAGAGCTTAATTATCTATTCTCTCTTTAATGTGTGGATTCAATATTTGCGCTTCCATTTCTCGAACCTTTGAAAGAGATTCAAAATCCATTTCCCAGGACTCACTTTACAGAGCACTGCTAAAATAAGCTGTGCCCAAATATCCAAGACAGGCATCACTGGAGGCAAAACGACAAAGAACAGCTGCTTTCCAAAGTTGGCTGATGAGTAGGTCTCTGGCAGCAATAAACCCTGGGCTAAAGACAAAACAAAGCAAAACATATTTTCTCTTTGTCTTGCACTACCATAGCTCTTCTTGTTTAGTATCACACTTTGAAGGAGCTCCAGGCTTGCAGATCAGGCATGCAAAGTTCAAGATCAACTAACATTTGAAGCAACGTCAGAAACACATCCCCACACCAGCCAGCTTCCCGTTCCTGATCCTCTGGACCCCCCAGGGAAATGTGGGTTTGATGTTTGGCCAGAGAAATGCATGGTGACATCACACCAGTGTTGGCTGTTCCCCCAGTTGAGCAAGTGAGGCACTCACTCTCCCCTCAAATGAGCAGGAAGGCAAAGAGACCCCATCTGCTTGAATTTGAAAAGATTTGACCAGAATGATCCATGTAGTACTTTCAGTTCATTCCATCATCAAACACTTCGAAACCCGTCCTCTATTCCAGGAGCAGACAGGGAAGTTAGCATTTTCAAGAACAGGAGGAGCTTATTCAATGGAAGCTGACAATAGCCCAGAAGACGGCCATGCATGGTGTCCTGTGGCGGACTCTGAAGACGACTCAGGCTCGGCACACTGAGGTTTCCCCAAGCTGCAGAGCCAGACAGGGGAGGGAGCCAGACCCCCAAAACCCCCCGAAGCTTCCCTCATTCAATGCCCCTCACCTCCTCAGCACTACGGGAGCAGCTGTCAGGACCAACTGGAAGATCCCATGGGCGAGGGGGTGCTCGGAAGCCTCCACTTATGTGAAGCGGTTTCTGAAGCCGCAGGCTCTGCCGGTGAGCTCGCACCCTGCGGTGCAATCACATGCCAGCCAGGGGTCTGTCCTCCCCCTGCTGCGCTCTAACAGGTCTGTGCCCTGCTCCGGGACAGATGAAGCCCCACCCCAGCAGACTCCGGCACGGAGGGTCGCAGGACTGGAACAGAGGACGGTTGCACGTCAAGGTTGTCAACCAATGTCATCTTAATATGGGGATCTGTAACCAACTGTCTCAACACTTTATGATAAATAGTTGCAAATGCTGCTTCAGTTCACATGGAGCGAGCGATCATCAATGGCCTGTGCTTGGCCCCCAGAAGGCAGGCGCAATGCTGGTTGATGAATTTTGCTGAATGAAAGCAACAGGCTAAAGGCTGATGGAATCGCAATGCAAGGAGTCCTGTGTCCTCCTCGAGCTGGGCTCAGCTGTCTGACAGCCTGCTCAGAGCCCAGACTGTGCAAAGCGGTGCTGCCGCTTGTCAGTTCCCCTGGCAGGACTTCACACCATATAAAAGCCCAACGCGGAAGACACCCCCGGGGAGGCCAATGAAAGCGATCTCTCAAAGGACAGTCACAATGGCCCGCACCACTAAGGGTGAGGGACACAGACGAAAAGTCTCTCTGCTGTGGCTGGGAAGGACAATAAGAAAAAAGGGGGGGTACAGAGGCAGTACTGAATTTCTTAATTTTCATGGCAAAATATAGAAAACAAGTTCGACCTCACTCATACGAACTTTCTTTCCTACTGAGTAAGTGGTGTAAAAAAATTTACATTACTGATTCTGGAAACTTAAAATATATATATATTCCTTAAGAAGAAATCAGACAAATGAACTTACTTACAAATCAGAAACAGACTCACAGACTTAGTTGCTGAAAAGAAGGAATAGTTAGGGAGTTTGGGGTGGACAGGTACACACTGCTAGTATTTAAAATGGATAAGCAGTGAGAACCTACTGGAATTTGCACATGGAACTCTGCTCAGTGCTATGTGGCAGCCTGGATGAGAGATGAGTTTGGGGGAGAAAGGATACATGTCTGTGTACTGCTGAGTCCCTTTGAGGTGCACTTAAAATTATCACAACCTTGTTTTTCAACTATTTGTTGCAGTTTAACTGCTAAGTTGTGTCTGACTCTTTTGCAACCCCATGGACTGTAGTCTGCCAGGCTCCTCTGTCCATGGGATTCTCCAGGCAAGAATACTGGAGTTGGTTGCCACTTCCTTCTCCAGGGGCTCTTCCTGAACCCAGGCATCGAACCCGTGTATCCTGCATTGGCAGGTGGATTCTTTAGGGAAGCCCATTAATTGGCTATACTACAATCCAGAATAAAAAGTTTAAAAATTTGTTTTAAATAAAGAAAATGATTCCACAGAAAAGGCAACTATAGGAACCTACATAGTCAGGGACAAAGTGTACAAGTAAATGTCAGAACCTGGAAAGAGCAAGGGAAATGATGCTTCCAAATATAGATTAATGGGCATCGTGGCATTTATTTTTTATCAGTTAAGCCCTGTACGGTTCTACCCACAGCTTCAAATCCCTATGGCAAAAATACAATGAAATTCCATTAGTTAAAACAGAACCAAGCTGGAATAACACAGTCTCATTATAGCACTGTTTACCACGGAGAAGAAGATTGGAAACCACCTAACAAGAGGTGGTGTTTAGGGGAAAACTGGGGATTGCCTTCTGGTCATAAGTAAGAGGCTTTGCAGGAGGTGGTGCTTTTTCTCTTACCTGTCTCTGTGAGAGGTAGGTACACTGCTGGCTTAATTCTGACCCAATGCTCTAATACGATGCTTCAGTTTATTCAGTATAATGTTGTTTAATCACTAAGTCATGCCTGACTCTTTTGTGACCCGATGGACTGTAGTCTGCCCTCTGTCCAAGGGACTTTCCAGGCAAGAATACTGGAGTGGGTTGCCATTTCCTGCTCCAGGGGATCTTCCCGACCAGGGATAGAACCCAGGTCTCCCGCACTGCAGGCAGATTCTTTACCATCTGAGCCACCAGGGAAGCCTCTGTATTACCTCTACTTATTTATAAACAGCTGAACTAGAGCATTATATTCTTCAAGAAGCTTTTTCATGTTGCTAATTTAGAATAGGCATTGATATATATTTGCTAAATAATAATAAAAGTTAACACTTATTGAGTATTTGTTGGGACAGGAGTTTGTGTTCTATAACGCTGGCTCAGGTATCCTTCCATCATGCAAGGAAAGCAGTTTCCAGATCCCAAACTAAGGAATGGAGCCAGACTTTAGATCCTAGCTCCGTTCAGGTCATCTCATTCAAGAATTCATATTTTGTACCACCAGTCAGTTAACAGAATTTGTGCTGAATAGTAGCCCCAATGAAACACACCACAGTCACAAAATGAAATTCTTTCCACCCAAACTCACGCCATATTCCCAAGCGGGCAGAAGCAAACTGTCAATGTTTTCCTTGATTTGATTTCCCAGATCACTGCCTACAGGAAGCCATGCTTCAGTCTGGAAAACATCAGCCCATGAATTAACAACATAATTACCGCATGATATCAGCCGACACTGCACAGTAGTGAACAGGTGTCCTGGTAGAGTAAGATTAATGAAGTGACTGCAGCAGGAGCTTGTCAGAGCCACGACTGCTGGTAACAGAGAGAGCCATCCGGCTGAAATTGCAGGGTCTGGATAGATTGAAAGTAGACTCAGAGAATTATCTTGACTCTCCCAGCCTAAGTTCACACGACACCCTGATTTTTACAGAAGAAATGTTGCAACCATCACATTTACAGAAAGGAAGAAAGTATTTTAACATCCCAATGACAAAGATATTCAGAGATGTTCCCTGAAGCACAGTCTCACGCAGTAGTTGGTCTACAGCCTCCTACCATGACTACCCAAACTCAGCTTCCATTCAGATCCTGGAAGGTTGTGAATTCTTCAGTGAAGAGCACACAGGGATCCCGTGTTCTGTAACAGCGTGGGTTCCACCACTGAACAAAACTCACAATGGTGGAAGATCAGTCAAAATTTCCTAACCTGACTAAGCCTTAGCTTTCTTATCTATACGATGAGGCAATTAACAGAATTATAACAATTAAAAAAGATAATGAATATTAATAGGGCTTGGCCCATGGAAAACACAAAGAAAGGTTGTCTATGACTATTATCAGCTATTTTCTAATAAATACCTGTACACATACTTGTTTAAATTATACTGCATTTGAAATTTTTCTAGCTCTCAAAGACCAGAACAATGTTCCAGCAAAATACCTTTCTTTAAAATCATACATCCAACTGCCTGTCAGGCTTCCAACACACTCAAGGGCCTACCCTAAGTAAAATTAAATGTTATCCTGACAAGGTTAAATGAGGTTTATGGATGTCTTCCTGTTGATTTTCATTAACTCATGAAGATTTATCCAATCACGCTCCCTCTCTGTTGGGAAAACTTGATACTGGAACTGAATGCAGCTGAAACAATCAAAGAAACAGAAAATGTGTGCCTACAGGTCTCTTTTCAACTGATCCAAATTCCAGATGAGTTGACAGGAGTCAAGGAGAACTGGTCACACAGAACTCCTGGAAGCAAGCTCAGGGAAGGCTTTCCCACTGAGGCAGTCTTGGAAAGGACCTGCCCCATCCAGAATAGTGGCCACTGGCCACATGCAGCTACTGAGTTGTTGATATGGAGCTGTCTGAACTGCAGAATGTTTAAGTGCAAAATAACGTGCTGGATATTGAAGACTGAGTAGGAAAAAATGGTAAAAATGTAAGGTATCTTTAAGAAGATACTTTAATATAACTTTTATATTTTTAATATTAATATACCTAGTAGGTTAATAGGAGAAGGCAATGGCACCTCAATCCAGTACTCTTGCCTAGAAAATCCCATGGATGGAGGAGCCTGGTAGGCTGCAGTCCATGGGGTTGCTAAGAGTTGGACATGACTGAGCGACCTCCCTTTCACTTTTCACTTTCATGCATTGGAGATGGAAATGGCAACCCACTCCAGTGTTCTTGCCTGGAGAATCCCAGGGATGGGGGAGCCTGGTAGTCTGCCATCTGTGGGGTTGCACAGAGTCAAACATGACTGAAGCGATTTAGCAGCAGTAGGTTAATAAGTGAAGTGAAAGTGTTAGTCGTTCAGTCATCTCTGACTCTTTTTGACCCCATGAACTGTAGTCCACCAGGCTCCTCTGTCCATGGAATTCTCCAGATAAGAATGCTGGAGTGGGCTGCCATTTCCTTTTCCAGAAGGTCTTCCCAACCCAGGGACTGAACCCAGGTCTCCTGGTTGCAGACAGATTCTTTGCTGTCTGAGTCAGCAAGGAAGCCCAGTAGGTTATTAGAACCTATTACTAAAATTATTTTCACCTGAGTTTTTTTCCCCATTTAACTAGAAAACTAAAAATCACATAGTGTGGTTGTCTATCTGTTGGATCTATTGTCTATCTATTGGGTAGTGCTGATTCAGACCATGAGGTTCACAAGTCATACATGGTGTACAACATTTTGTTCCCCTTAAATTGGTGATCATTTATCAGATAGTTAATATGTGTTACAGTGAAACAAAACTGGGATAGACAATAAAATAATACCTTGTACAAGAATCCCCATCAATAAATGTTAGCTATTTATGTATAATTCTTCTGGTGAATAAGCAAAAGTGAGTTGAATAAGTTGAAAGTAAAAGTGTAAGCTGAAATAAGAAAAAGTTCTTTGGTCCAAGATTTCTCTGAGCCACCACTCTACTTTATATGAAATTTGATACTCGAGAAATATGGCTAGTGTTTTTCAGAATCATTTGATCACATGTCATTTTTATCTTTTCTTTTTTCTTTTTGAGTGCCTTAAAGGACCTTTTTTTTTTTTAATGTTTTGGGAAATGATTCTAGTCTATTTGGACAAAAATGATGAATCTTCCATTTAGAACCAGAGAACCTGAAATTTTATTAACACAATTAAAAAATCCAAAGAAAGTGGAAACGACATTTTGCTTGACCTAATGTACACAGTACACTGTGGTACATAATAATTAATTTATAGCATTTGTTTTTATTAGTAAACAGGATGAAA
This sequence comes from Madoqua kirkii, assembly GCA_006408675.1. Taxonomy (NCBI): domain Eukaryota; kingdom Metazoa; phylum Chordata; class Mammalia; order Artiodactyla; family Bovidae; genus Madoqua; species Madoqua kirkii. The sequence goes on from SJYC01100329.1 coordinate 16,636, forward strand.
AGCAGCATCTGAGCAATAATTTGTCTTACTCTGACTGATTCACTGAGCCCAGGCTCTAAGGATATCTTTTGATTAATTTCTTAACATTCACATCTTCTCAAAGTTGATTCACTCTGGGTGAGAAGACAGCTAATGAGCAGTGATGAGAGTGGCAGTTGGTAGAGATCAGCAATAAAATAAGGACAGTAATTTAGGGTTACCACAGTGGATGTTTATAGGGAAGTTATCACCTGCCCTCTTGTTAGTTATTTCCATCAAGGAACTAATATGTACTCGTCTCCTTTAGCATTAACTGAATCACAGTGTACAGGTCATTACAGCCCCGCTTCTGTGCGTACTTGTTCCCATCATAGTACTACAGCAACCTTTACATGCTTTTTAGAAAATCTCTTCTCTGCTGTAGTCTTTTTAAAACTATCTAAACAGAAGGAAATGGAACCCCACTCCAGGGTTCTTGCCTGGAGAATCCCAAGGACGGAGGAGCCTAGTAGGCTGCCATCTATGGGGTCGCACAGAGTCAGACAGGATTGAAACGACTTAGCAGCAGCAAACAATAGTGCTTTATTGGTAAAAGGTTAGTTTCAACGGACACAAAATTGCTGTGTAAAATAAGTTTTCAAAATACATTTTTATAGTTAAAGTTTTATCTCAGTAAAAGAACGATTATCTGTTAGCAAAGGTATTTAGATTGGGGCAGCAAAACAAAAGAGGATTTGAAATTGTAGGTCCACCCACACTCACGCATCCATTAGGTGGCAGCGGGCACTGAGTAGATTATATTGGGTTTACTATGTCTACCACTTTCAGTACTGCCACCCCACCCCCTTTTTAAACAATAGCTTTTACTAGCATAGTTGATAAATGCCCAAGTAAACCAAATAACTGGTCCTGCATGGAGGTACCCTAAGGTCATGGACCACTTCTTGGTTAAAACTGTACACTGCACCTAAACCTACAGCTCTTGACCGCTCGCAATCAGGCAGGAGTACAAGGGCAGTCGGGAGAACACCAGACGGCCTTCTGCAGTGCACCTGGCCAGCTGCCACCATCTCCCTTCCTTCCTGGGTGGCCTCAGCCCTGGAGTTGAGCGTTTCTCCACATCAGCCCCCATGCTCTAGTGGGATGAGAACGCTGAGCCAGCACCCACGCCCTGCAATCTCCTTCCATGTGTCACTTCTGGGGACCGATCAACCCCAGGGCAAGGAAACCAGCCAGCGCGGTGCCAGCCGTCAGCCAGCCCACAGAGCAAGTCTGAAAGAGCCTTCACTCTCAAGCCACCTGTGGACAAGTCTGTGTAACATGTAAGGAAGGAAACCACGGCAGCTAAAAATAGACGGGACAGGCCACACACTGCTATCTGCCTGAAAACCATTCAGGACGGGATCAGTCCAAGTGAAGCCAAACCAGGATTTAAAAAAATGACCTCAGAATTCTTTTTTTAAAAAACTCACTCCAACAGCCTGTTTGTGAAAAAGCTATTTAAGTGTAAACATGTGCCTAAACTGATTTCTTTTCATTTGGTAAACAGATAATGTGCAGATGAATTAATAGTATGGAGTTATAGCAGCAAAACTGGTTTTTGGTGCTGTGCTCAGACAAAAGCAAGGCAGGGATGCAGGTGCCATGGCTTGGCGAGAAATGGCCTAGTACCCAGGCGTCTCGTCCTTCTGTGTTCATGTCTCTACTGCTCAGGAACATTCTCGGAAATCTGAATGTTCTGGAAGTAACTCATGATTAGTTGGTTAGGCCAATCAAACCAAATTCACCTACTAGCTATTCGTGCTGACTGGTCCATGGGATTCTAGTGTTAGTGATTACTTAAAGTGGAGAAGAAGGAAAATGGACAGTTCACCTCACAAAATATCAAGTATCACATCACAAGGATATGTAAATGTTAAGGTACTTCATACAAAATAACACATCAAAAGTTAAAAAAATGTTAAGGTACTTCATACAAAATAACACATCAAAAATTAAAAAAATAAATAAATTCTCAGTCACAGGCACTGTGAAATGTGGACAGGCACCCCTCCAACAGTCTTGCAAATATGCAGCTGTGTTACTCATGGGAATATTTATCTTGCAAAGTGTTTCCTCACACATGGTGCCTGTGGACTTTGCCATCACTGTCGCTGCCCTGCAGCTACAGCTGCTCCTTCATGGGGGTGATCATCTTTTGCATGCAGCGGAATTCAGCTTCTTTTCCAGCAAAATCTGGTCTTTATTCATGTCCTCATTTTCCACCTTTCTGCCACCTCTCTTGAGCCTCTCTGATCAGAAGTTCTCATAGTGAAGGTCCTGGGTCACCTCTTGAAGATCCTGCAAGTAAGTGATGAGCATCGTCCTCAGCTTCATTCATTCTCCACCTCCAGGATGCCTCAAGGGTAGAGGCGGCCTCTGACCTTTTTGCCTTTGGCTTCAGTCAGCTGATTGGATCCAGCCACAGAGAAAGGGATGCTGGTCTTGAAAAGTCTAGTCTGCTCTTTAAAATCTTCATCTTTACCAGACTCTGCATCAGGTAGGCAACAGATTCTGATGTCATGTTCCTCGATTTCATCCAGAATCCTTTTCTTCGGGTGCTCCTGCTCCAGTGTGCACGTGTGGCCTTTCTCAACGACAGGCCCAGTGCTCTCCTTGCTGTGTCTTGCCTTCACAAACGCAACACCCAACTGCTGCCATCTGTGTCTGAAGAGAGAAATGAAGTAAAAGCAGCAGTGCACCCCGTTACCAACAATGCGCCTCTGTTCAGACCACTCCCATCGCGCAGGCGCTGTTCAGACTGCCATCGATGTAGGAGGTGACTGTTTTAAAGCAGCCCCTGCAGCCCGGTGTGTCCAGCATGGTCAGACGAGATTGACCCCTCGCTCTTCAGTTTCAACAGTCGAAGCCTTAATTTGAAGAGTTTTTGCAATTTTCTCTGCAGCTCCAGGCAAGACTGTTTCTGGGTAGAGGTCAATCAGCAAGATGAGGTTTATGAGCATCATTTTTATGAGACCCAATTCGCTGAGCACCACTAGTGTGAATTCAAAACCTTTTTTCACTGATTTTTAATGAACTTGATTTGGGAAGATTTGCAAATCCAACATATCCAGGAGTTTCTGGATTTATAAACAGAGTTGGTTGTTCCTTAGGCATCTTTAGCAAAGTTTCATCGATCCCGGACTCACCAGAGAACTAAGACCGACTGACCACGTGCAGTGCACCCACCCAGCACCCACCCTCGGCTGTAACTTTTACCAATCACCACTTTTGAGTTACTGATCAATCTGTCCTCAGCAGCAAAGATGTCTATGATGCTCTTCACAAAGACTAAGGACTTTCACTGATCTCTCTCGGCCTCTTGGCAGAGATTCCCAGGGAGCTTCCCAGGTGGCACCAGTGGGAAAGAACCCACCTGCCAATGCAGGAGACGTGAGACGAGGGTCATCCCTGGGCTGGGAGTTTCCCCCAGAGACAGAAAATGGCAACCCACTCCACTGTTTATGCCAGAAATCCCATGGACAGAGGAACCTGGTGAGCTACAGTGCCTGGGGCAACAGTGAATCAGACAGCAGTAGGGGCACAGACTACTAGACACCCTGGTCATTTCCTGGAAGCTGTGTATATCACTGTACAATCTCTATTCTTACAGCTAGAAAGATAGCCTACCGACAGATACTATCACTTGCATACTTTTTGACATCAGTTCCAACACTGTGAAATAAAGACCAGAATGAGTCTAGAGGAAGCACACACCCTTTACAAGAGCTCAGCCACAGAGAGTATGTGCAGATAGAACCCTAATGCGCATCAGCTGAGACCACACCTACAGTCTGCCTAGACAGACAGAAAGTGAAAGTGAAGTGGCTCAGTAGTGTTCGACTCTTTGCGACCCCGTGGACTGCAGCCCACCAGGCTCCTCTGTCCATGGGATTCTCCAGGCAAGAATACTGGAGTGGGTTGCCATTTCCTTCTCCAAGGAATATTCCTAACCCAGGGATTGAACTCGGGTCTCCTGCATTGAAAGCAGACGCTTTAGCCCTTGAGACACCAGGGAAGACCCAGACAGACAGAACCACATCCTAATGAACTGTTCTCCTCTCATCTATCCGTCAGCCTAACTATCTATATACATTTAAAGACAATTGCTGAGAAAATAGTGTTATAAAGAGTCAGAGTTGTTCAGAGAAATGTTTAAAAAGACATATGTTCAAAATATTCCTTGCCCATTTTTCAGGCAGGAACTTGTGACCAATTCACACTAGGCACTTTCAGAGCTTAGGAAAAGAAAATACGCATAAACAATTACTGGGGTCTCAAAGGTTTTGTTTTGCTTTGTTTTGTTTTGTTTGCAAAATTTATTGTAGCCTCCAACTAAATTTTTCCTCCCCTATAAAGAAGTTATTTTTTAAGTTCTCTCCCCTGTTCATTAATTTGGTTGCCAATCATTCACATCCCTCTATTTCACATGATGGATGCTACCAAGAAAAATAAAAGGAAAATGCATTATTAAATTTCAGAGAAGTATCAACATGCATGTGATAAGGAACATCCAAATACTGCCACGCTCACATAACTAATGCTCACTTCTCCTCATTCAAAAAGGGCTGCTTCTTGCCTCCTTTAATGTCTTTCATAAATTTGTTCTCCAGGGACTGCTGGCTGCTGTTAATTACGCATATCAACTCCCGCTATGCCAGAGGAAACTTAATTATTCTAATTTTCAAGGTCATAGAAATATCCAAAGGTGCCAGTTTGGCAGTCCAAAGAATATCCGAGCTCAAGGGAATCAGAAGCAGGACCTGCCGTGGAAGGCTGGTTACACCCTTATCCACAGAGCAGTGCAGGAGGTTTGGAGCTTCCCAATCTGAATTAAATTGTGCAGGACGAGCTCCCCCCGAGTGACCGGCCGATGACCCTGGCCATAAATAGGAAACATTTCTTTGCAACATGTGGGGAGGGCAGTTTTCTTTCTAGGGTCCTTCAAAAATGCAACTTCTTTCATACAGGCAAGAGTTTTACCTTTGCAAAACCTTAAACCTTCTTGCT
>SJYC01100330.1:0-11670 GCA_006408675.1 Madoqua kirkii
CACACACACACACACACACACACACACACACACACACAGAATTCAGAGATCAGTGGCTCTAAATTGAGTTTTAAAGTGAAAGTGTTAGTCACTCAGTCATGTCCGACTCTTTGTGACCCCATTGACTGTAGCCCACCAAGCTCCAGGTCCATGGGATTCTCCAGGCAAGAATACTGGAGTGGGTTGCCATTCCCTTTTCCAGGGAATCTTCTGATCCAGCGATCAAACCCGGGTCTCACACATTGCGGGCAGATTCTTTACCATCTGAGCCACCAGGGAAGCCTACAAAGTGGGCTTAGTGACAAGTCAAATCCCAGAGACTGAATGCAAAGTGCTGGGAAGGCGAAAGTGTGGAAGCACAGCCCCGTTTCCGCAGCGCGCTCTCAGCAGGCTACACGGACAATAAGTTAAGGGCGGGGAGGGAGCCCAGCCCCACCAAACACTCCAGCTGGGGCTGAAGGAATCTATCATGAAGAATGAGAAAAGAAATTGGAATCCCGAGCAAACACATCTGCTAAAAACGAATTCATGTTCTAATCTCAGAAATGTGTGGAAGCGTAATTCCTGTTCTGCCTGCAGTTATGTTCTGTACTGCCCAGGTCTATCAGAGTGCAGACTTTTCATCTTAATGATTAGTTAGAAAGAGGAACCATTCTTAATATAAAAAGTAACTGCCTCCATGACTTTAATTTAATAACAGAACAGGCTCAAGGCTTATCATTCATAATGCTATACATTTTCCTGCCCCTAGAAAACAAGAAACCTTCAAGAGTCACCTCTTAAGTGGAAAGGCGCATAAATCCAGGTGCAATCATGGAAAAAAGAGGGGAAGGAAAACTTGGCAAGAGCAAAACTGACCATTCAGCTCTCCACAGGTAGGTAGATTACAAAAGCTAACATTTACTGAATGCTTACTTTTTCCAAGCACTTTCATAAATTAATTTCCTTAATTTTCACAACAAACTTTGAAGGTAGGTGCTATTTTTACCCCTACTTCACAATTAAGGGAATCGACCACAGTAAAGAAAAAAGACTTGCTCAAGGTCATATAACTAGCATGCAGCTGAGACAAGCAGCCGAACCCAGGCCATCTGGCCCCAGAATGAGTTTGTTCAGCCACCCACAAGTCCTCCCTCGGCTCTAGAATGAGCCTTTAAAACTCCAAGCAGATGTGAACCTCATTCTGAATCCTGCCTACCTGTCAGTGTGTTTGCAAGATTACAGTCAGCCTCCACCCTTTATAAAGGTACCAGTGCTCTAGGCAGGCCTGTCTTCCCCTCCCACTGCTCAAGAGATTAGCCTTGGATGAAAGGAGCCATTCTGATTCTTTTCTTTCCACTCCTCCTTCCAGAAATGTTTCCACATCCCTGACTATAGGTCCTGGCTCTTAGTGGATGGAGATGCTTATATGAAGACACTTGCCCTGGCAACGCACACAGGAAAACCTTGCCCAGATTCAGCAAAAGAAGTGTGTTGTCTATTTCCAAATAAGACCAGGGAAACTTCACTCTGTGCCTTGTCCTCCTGCTGCTGCTATGCTAAGTTGCTTCAGTCATGTCCGACTCTGTGCGACCCCATAGACGGCAGCCCACTGGGCTCCCCTGTCCCTGGGATTCTCCAGGCAGGAACACTGGAGTGGGGTGCCATTTTCTTCTCCACCTTGTCCTCCTAGGACTACATAAAAGCGTTACCTTGCTCTGTGCAACTACTCTATGTCAGACTGGCCTCAAAGGAATTTTTGTTATAATATTGTTTAGCTGTTACCGGGCAGTTAGTGAGCCAAGCTGGGACATCTGGAAGAACTCCACCTTAATTTTGTCATTCAATCACCACCTGCAAGTAAATATTGTCCTCACTTTACAGAAAAGGAAACCAATTTGAGGGAGTTCAAAGGCTTCCCCAAAGTGACTCAGGGAGTGAAAAACAGAAAAAGATTGTTAGTCCAAGTCAGCCTGACTCTGAAATATGTGCTCTAAACTACCAATATAAATATATACATAAATTACTTTATATCTATATGTGTGTGTGTGTGTGTGTGTGTGTGTGTGTGTGTGCATTAGACTTCCCTGGTGGCTCAGATGGTAAAGCATCTGTCTGCAATGTAGGAGACCTGGGTTTGATCCCTGGGTCAGAAAGATCCCCTGGAGAAGAAAATGGCAACCCATTCCAGTACTATTGCCTGGAAAATCCCATGGATGGAGGACCCTGGTAGGCTACAGCAATGGGGTTACAAAGGGTTGAACATGACTGAGCGACTTCACTTTTATATACAAATATATATTTTCTGTGTATGGAATTTCTAGCTAGAGAATATGCAAATAACAATTATTTGGCTACAAGCAATAAACATTTATTTGCTATAAATTTCTTCTGCAATATGTCAACCTGTGTAAATTTCGAGATGGGTTTTAAAGAGTATAGTCAATTTCAAAAAGTTTACAATCTCAGTGATTTTAAAAGATAGGAGGTGCTTAAAATGTGAAGACAAAAGATTGCAAATCCAGATGCATCACTCCAAGGACTATTTTCTGATACTTACTTTGATGACTACCTGGAACTATTCAAAACTACACAAAGTATCTTTACATAAGTGAAAAACTGAATATAAAAAAAAATGCTCCATTTGCAATGATTAAAAAAACATCAGCAGGCTGAAGTCTAATAGATAGTAGGCAAGACAAACATAGTTTTCATATTAGGATGGGATTATGAATATAGCTTATAGACATATGGATATCTTTATAATTTAATACATAAGAATTATTATAAAAACACATTATATTCAAGAAAATCATGGTGTATTTATTTTTCATAAGTGAAAATAAGAGAACTATGCAAGGCACCCCTTACTCTAAAAGTATGTATTGTGTAATTTCTGGTCTTTGACTGGGAAGCATGTTTGAAATATGATACTGGTTGGGAAACATAAACTCCAAAATCAGTTGAAAATTAAATATAAAAGAGAGTAAAAGAGATTGAAAAGAGGCTCAACGGAGAAGTCGATGGGTAAGCTTTGGGGCAGTAGAGGGTATAACTGTTAAGAGTGTACATAGGCTCCAGAGCTGAATTGCCTCCACCATTTCTCAGCTGTAGGACTTCGGGTGATTGAGCTAATGCCTCTCTTCTAGCCTCAATGACCTCACCTGTAAAATGGGTATAGCAGCACATCACACAGTTTGTTTTGAGATGATAACACAAGCATTTATCATTCAAGACACATGTCAGTTATTATTTTGACACTGACTTTCACTTACCATAGACTTTTTCTTTTTTTCTTCCAACCTGATCTTGTTTGGCTGGGGAGCAATAGCTTTGTGTCAATGAAATGTTGCATGCATATATGACTATACATAACAGGTAAATTTCCCAAAGAGGTTGATTAGTGTATTCATAAGGAGGGATGATTAGCAAACAAATCGATTAGAAGTTCAATTTACACTTCAGTTGTGAAAGACAATTTGTTAGCATCAGACCTTTTGCCCTAACAGCAGGTTTGAGAAAGAGAAAATACTGATTAACCTCAGTTCATTACCACAAAATACCAAACCGCAAAATTCTACTCAGGTATGATCTAAATCAAATCCCTTACAATTATATAGTGAAAGTGACAAATAGATTCAATGGATTTGATCTGATAGAGTATCTGATGAACTATGGATGAAGTTTCGTGACATTATACAAGAGGCAGTGCTCAAGACCATCTACAAGAAAAAGAAATGCAAAAAGGCAAAATGGTTGTCTGAGAAGGCCTTACAAATAGCTGAGAAAAGAAGAGAAGTAAAAGGCAAAGGAGGAAAGGAAAGATATACACATTTGAATGCAGAGTTCCAAAGAATAGCAAGGAGAGGTAAGAAAGCCTTCCTCAATGACCAGTGCAAAGAAATAGAGGGAAACAATAGAATGGGAAAGATTAGAGATCTCTTTAAGAAAATTAGAAATACCAATGGAACATTCCATGCAAAGATGGGCACAGTAAAGGACAGAAATAGTATGGACCTAACAGAAGCAGAAGATATTAAGAAGAGGTGGCAAGAATACACAGTAGAACTATACAAAAAGATCTTCATGACCCAGATATCCACAATGGTGTGATCAGTCACCTAGAGCCAGACATCCTGGATTGTGAAGTCAAGTGGGCCTTAGGAAGCGTCACTCCCAGTGTCCTTAAGACTTTCATCTTTGAACTATCTAATGATGGAAAAGAACATGGGGAAACAATCACAGATCAGAAACCTGAATAGGTTCCTTTGGTGGTGGAATTATGTGTATCTTTTCCTTGCTGAAGACAATACATACGTAATACATATATCCATAGACACATGTGCTGTGCTGTGCTGAGTCCCTCAGTTGTGTCCAACTCTTTGTAACCCAATGGACTGTAGCACACCAGGTTCCTCTGTTGATGGGGATTCTCCAGGCCAGAATGCTGGAGTAGGTTGTCATTCCCTCCTCCAGGGGATCTTCCCAACCCAGGAATCAAACCTGGGTCTCTTGCACTGAAGGCAGATTCTTTCCCAGCTGAGCTACCAGGGAAGCCCGTACATACACACATACCTAGGAATAAATATTCAGCCATTCTTATCTAAAATACCATCAGAGTCACTCACAGACATTCTGAAACACAAACTCCTGCCCCGTCTCCTAGAACTCCCAGATTCATAAATCAAAATTTCTGTGAATCTCTATTTTTACACAGATATTCAAATGATTGGAAGGATCAGCCACATTGGACCATTACTCGATCCTGTGGGATGACTTCCTTTACTCTGAGTAACAAGGTCCATAATCCAGACCCTGGATGTAAGATTTGTTGTCCCTCCAGAAAGGAATCAGTTGGGGACAAATCTGGGGTCAGACAGTGTAAATGGTGATTCTCAACCTAAATAGTATCAGAATCTTTAGGAAAGTCTTTGCAAAACACAGCCACTCACGTCCTGTCCCCTGCAATTCTGACTCTATTGTTCTCGGATGGTACCCTGAGCATCAGTCAAGAAAAAAAAATTCTAATGAGATTCTAAACAAGCCAGTTTTGAGAGCTACTGATTTGAAACAGTATACTAGTTACTAGGGCTGCTATAACAAAGTACCATAGGCTGGGTGGCTTAAACAACACATTTTATTTTCTCACAACAGATTTTATTTCCAGAGGCAAAGAATTCTAAGATTAAGGTGTCAGCAGTGTCGGTTTCTCTAGAAGCCCCTCTCCCTGGCTTGTAGATGACATTCTCCTCGTGTCTTCACAGCGTCTTCCTGAAGTATATGTCTATGTATAAATTTCGCATTTTTTATAAAGTCACCAGTCAGATTGCATTAGGGGCCATCCTAATGGTCTTGTTTTCATTTAATTAGCCCATTAAAGACTCAATCTCCAAATACAGTCACATTCTGAAATACCAGAAGTTAGGACTTCAGTATGTAAATACAAGTCAGCTAATAACAGTTTGTGGCTTTTGAATTTTGTTGTGTGTTATCAAAATGACAGAACCTTTTCCTTGAAAGATAGAAGCCACTGAGCGACCTGGAAGCGCTTCAGCTCTTCAGTGACCACTGATTCCCCCACAAAGCATCTTTGAGAAAGGAGAGGGTGTGTGCACTGACTCCTGCCATAATCAGGGGTCCTGAGCACTCGTATCTGATGTCTGTGAAACCGACTCATCCATTCTTAAAGAGTACTGTGCTTCTGTGAAAGTAATGTAAACCATATTCTGCATTATTTTCCCCAAGAATAGTCCTTTAACATCATTAAAATATTTTTCTTCTTCAGAACCTAGTGGATATTTTCTGCTTTGACTGACCTGAACTCTAACAATTAACTATGTTTCATTCATTCTTTGAATGGCACAATTTTTATTATATTTCTTTATCAAATAGTTCAATATAGTACTCACTCTGTATAGAACCCTAGTTCAAGTCTTTTTACAAACACATTAGCTCACATTGTAAACACCACACTGTACCTATAGAGTTAGGTTAGATAGAAAAAAATGTCAGCCTTTGAATCAGAAGTTTAAGCTCTAGCTCTGTCACTTAAGCTATGCAACACCAGAAAACAATGTCACACCAAAGAGTCAGTTTCTTCACTTGTGACATCAACTATCCCACTAACTCACTTTGTAAACTATAAAAGAATAAACTACTTGAGGCCTTCCCTGGTGGCTTAGATTGTAAAGAATCCACATGCAATGCAGGAGACCTGAGTTTGTTCCCTGGGTCAGGAAGATCCCCTGGAGGAGGGCATGACAACCCGCTCCAGTACTCTTCCCTGGAGAATTCTATGGACAGAGGAGCCTGGCGGGCTACAGTCCATGGGGTTGCACAGAGTCAGACATGACTGAACGACTAACACACTTTCAAATTACTGGAAGGACATTATTATGATCTTTTTCTCTTCTTCCTCATCCTTCCCTTCTTCCTAATTTATTATTTACCTTCTCATTATCCCTTTTACTTATTATTATAAGCCTATCACCAATAGCATGGCAGTCTGGAAAAAGGACCTGAAAGAGGACTCACTGAGAAACAGTCATCTTCCCACACAGAACAAATAGGTTTCTTCCAAAGCCCTTCAGGAAATAGCTCAAAACATAATGTTTTAGAATGAAAATAAAATACATGCTTTCTGCGAGGCTGGCCTTGGCAACTTGAAATATTAACTGGACACTCCTCAAGTGTAAGAGATTGCGTGGCTATTTATCTCTGGTTTTCAGCTTCTCTTCACAGGGCCAATCAAGTCAAGGGTCCAAATCACATGCTGGCAACAATTCAAAAGAATCCAGGAAGATCTGAATGTTTCTATAAAAGCAAAATTTTTTTTTTTAAAAAAAGCACACTGTGTTAAGTTCTTAGAACAAAACACATATGTCAGGAATTTTCTCAGTAGCTCCACAGCATCTGACAATATCGTGTAGCATGCACCTGGGGAACTTTTGGCTACTGACATACCATCCTTGCTCTCCAACAGTGGTGCCAAATTTGGAAAGCTTATTTTTAGATACAATAAACTAGGAAGAGCCTCTCTACTCTAAAAAGACTGATCAGCTGTATTGATTTTTCTCTCCCTGATTTGATTTCAGAATTATATTTCCAGCTTTGAAAATACAAACTCACGAAAAGGCACAAGACATGAAACTATTCCTTGACCAAACTTTTAATGTAATTATGTTTACAATTACAATAGAATCAAGATAGACACAAGAAGGATCAATTTTTGGCCAGTCCATCAACAGACAACTATTGATTTGTGTTTGCCTATCACTGTAAACTTTTCAAAGGGCTTACATGTATCACACACTGTTACATTTGTGATCAGTAACATTTCTCGGAAATATAAGGGAAGGCTTACCTTTGTTTCAGAGGATTCTAAAGATCATACACATCAGCCCCAAATCTCAGCTAATAGGTAGTATGGAAAAAAACTATACTATATAGTGTCCACAGATGTAGTTTGGGATTCACGATTACCTGCCAAGCTTCATCAGAGGAGGACGCATCAGCTTTCTGATTCAGTAGCGTGACAATATGGCCTCTCTGGGTACCAGAGCAGCAGGCAGATACAAACACATTAAATGCAGGCAGTGACTGGGGTCCTGTCTTGATTCCCTTTGCCATCAGCTTTGCAGAAAATTTCAGGGGTCTCTGCACCTGACTGCTGCTTTGTAAAGTGCACTGAGTCTACACTTGCCAAGTAACTTTTGCTTCTTCAATGTGGAGAAAGTACAAACATAGCTATCTTATATATGTATGTATTTATGTATGCGTGCATGCATGTATGTGATTTCCCAGGTGATGTGATTTCCTACGCTTGTGGGTGAGGAATCCACCCACAAGCGTAGGAGATGCAGGAGACATGGGTTTGAGCCCTGGGTCAGAAAGAGCTCCTGGAGTAGAAAATGGCAACCCACTCCAGTATTCTTGCATGGGAAATTCCATGAACAGAGGAACCTGGTGGGCTACAGTCCATGGGGTCACAAAGAGTTGGACAAGACTGAGCACACACCCACACACAGGTATGTATGCATGGATGGTGGCATTGCGCATAGCAATCTGAATGTTATGTGTGCCCACATGCTTCTGAAGTGTTACATCTCAAAGAAGGCCAGTCACTTATTTCAGGGCTTCATGTCCTCACAGAATCTCTTATGGAAGAGACACACTGCTTTTTCCAAAACTTATTATGTCTAAAGTAAGCCCTAGTTCATGAATTTGCCTATAGAAGATGGGCAGCTGAAAGTAAAAGTAAGTCTCTGAGGGTTCCTTCTCAAATTTACTCAAGTGGCTTCACATCCAGGAAACCGATGATGTTGTGGATAAAACACATCCCTCCGGGGTTCCCGATCTGCAGGGACTGGATCTAGAATTATTCAGTTGTTACTATTTATATTTTGAACCCTAATGCAGCTCCACTTGCGTCCATACATTAGTTAAGGAACAGAAAGAAGACAACCACTCTATAATGGTTTAAACACAGACTCCCCTAATAGGCACAAGATGCCATTTTGAGATTTAAATCAGCAGGACAGACAGCCGGTCCTCCGGGTTCTGATAGGGAATGATGAAATCAATCAAGCAGCTAAAGACCATTATTAAAGCTCGTCGGTGCCCACTGTGGAGTTTCCATTGGTTTCCATATTCATCCTTCCCCATCTGGGGGTCAGCTGTAATTCACAGTCAGTGTTAAGATGCTTGAAGAAGTATTTATCATCTTCCAGGCACAGTTTATTGCTTTTGATTATTCATTTTTCATTACTATGGGAAAACAAGACTAATTGTTTCAGAAGCAATTCCTTATATTAATCTTTCAAACACATGCTCCACATAAAGCTCTCTGTCAGGGAAACATGTATAATTCCTGCTGCCAAAACAGCTATAGATAAAAGTAAAACAACATGTAACAACATGATTCTAGAGTCCATCTGGACACAGAGGATCAGGTCCAGAGAAGACACAGGGTGTGGGCTTCCGAGAATGGGTGGGGTTGGGGGAACACTGGAGAGTGCATTTATTAGAGCCAGCAGATGAATTCCATGAACATTTTAATTTCAAGTCATTTAAATTAGCTCTTTATTTAACTGTGAAATTAGATTACTCCTCTGACTAACGTGCAGTACACTATGAACTTAATAGACGACAAGGAGTGAGGCGGGAGATGCACCATATCTTTGCATCCAAATAAATTGCCTCTTGGTGCTGGGAGAGACTGGAAACAACCACCTCACTTTATTCAACAGGAGCTTGAGATCCGGAAAAGCTGAGGGATATTCCTGAGGTCACATAGCTAGCGAACAGCAGAGCCAGAATTAGAAGCAACTTTCAGAGCAAGCCGATTCCATCAGACTGCTCAATTAAATGTGTATTTGGATAATTTGGGGTTATCCAATCATGAAAGCACAATCATGACTATGTTTTTTATAAAATACTACTTTCCTTTTGACTGTCCCACCTCACTGAAATTTTCCTTCATATTGACTGATTTCTAAGACATTGCATGGCAATCTGCTCTGTGTGTGTGTGTGTGTGTGTGTGTGTGTGTGTGTGTGTGTGTTAGTCACTCAGTCACATCTGACTCCTTGTGACCCCATGGACTGTAACCCGTCAGGCTCTTCTGTCCAAGGAATTCTCCAGACAAGATACTGGAGTGGGTTGTAATTCCCTTCTACAGGGGATTTCCTCAACCCAGGGTTCGAAGCTGGTTCTCCAGCATTGCAGGCAGATTCTATACTGTCTGAGCCACCATGGAAGCCCATTCTGCTCCATTCTATCCTCGTTTCTTCCACTGACACCTCTCCACCATGACCATTCATGTTACGGATATAATGCAACATTTTATCTCTTTCTTTGTTATGTGCTAAAGGTTCTAATTACAAACACCTCTGAGCATCACTCTCCAAGAGTGTTTTTTTTTTTTTTTCCCAGCACCACAAACTTATTATCCTAGTTTCCATCCATTTACCGTCTCAAGAGTCCAAGTGGACTTGCTGTGCCTAGGATCTCATAAGGCCAAAATCAAGCTATCAGCTGGACTGGGCTCTCCTCTATAGGCTCTGAGAAAGAATCACTTTTGTAGCCCACACAGATGGTTGGCAAGATCCTTTTCCTATGGTTGCAGGACTAAAATCCCTGGTGTCTCACCAGCTGCCCACCTGGGGTTGCTCTCAGCAAACAGAGACTATCTTCAGACTCTTTCCACACGGTCCTTTCCACAGTCAAAGACACCAATGGCATAGCAAGTCCTTCCTGTGCTTTGAATCTGGTTTCTTTCTGCTAATAGCTAGAAAACGCACCCTCCTTTTCAAGAGCTCACATAATTACCTTAGGCCCAAATATAGTTCAGTTTATTAACTAAAAAACAATTATATCAGTTGATAAATGTCCTTATTATATCTGCAAAACCTCTTTTGCCATTGTCTTGGTCAGTGCAAGCTGCTATAAGAGAATATCATAGATTAGATTAAACAATTTATTTCCCACAATTTGGAAGGCTGGGAGGACCAAGATCAAGGTACAGGCAATACTGGTGTCTGACAAGTTGTCCTTTCCTAGTTTGTAGACATACCCCTTCTTGTTGTACATGGCAGAGAGAAACTAAAAGAGCTCGTTAACAAAGCAGGGCAAAGGCTAATAGAGTTCTGCCAAGAGAATGCACTGGTCATAGCATACACCCTCTTCCCACAACACAAGAGAAGATGTCTATACATGGACATCACCAGATGGCTGACACTGAAATCCGGTTGATTATATTCTTTGCAGCCAAAGATGGAGAAGCTCTATACAGTCAACAAAAACAAGACTGGGAGCTGACTGTGGCTCAGATCATGAACTCCTTATTGCCAAATTCAGACTGAAATTGAAGAAAGTGGAGAAAACCACTAGACCATTCAGGTATGACCTAAATCAAATCCCTTATGATTATACTGTGGAAGTGAGAAATAGATTTAAGAGACTAGATCTGATAGACAGAGTGCCTGATGAATTATGCACGGAGGTTCATGACATTGTACAGGAGATAGGGATCAAGACCATCCCCATGGAAAAGAAATACAAAAAAGCAAAATGGCTTGTCTGGGGAGGCCTTACAAATAGTTGCAAAAAGAAGGGAAATGAAAAGGAACAGAAAAAAGGAAAGATATATTCACTTGAATGCAAAGTTCCAAAGAATAGCAAGGAGAGATAAGAAAGCCTTCCTCAATGATCAGTGCAAAGAAATAGAGGAAAACAACAGAATGGGAAAGACTAGAGATCTCTTCAAGACAATTAGAGATACCAAGGGAACATCTCCTGAAAAGATGGGCTCAACAAAGGACAGAAACAGTAGGGACCTAACAGAAGCAGAAGATATTAAGAAGAGGTGTAAAAATACACAGAAGAACTATTTTAAAAAGATTTTCATGGCCCAGATATCACGATGGTGTGATTACTCACTGAGAGCCACACATCCTGGAATATGAAGTCAAGTGGGTCTTAGAAAGCATCATTACGAACAAAGCTGGTGAAGGCAATGGAATTCCAGGTGAACTATTTCAAAGCCTGAAAGATAATGCTGTGAAAGTGCTGCACTCAATATGCCAGCAAATTTGGAAAACTCAGCAGTGGCCACAGGACTGGAAAAGGTCAGTTTTTATTCCAGTCCCAAAGACAGGCAATGCTAAAGAACGCTCAAACTACCACACAATT